>OMPJ01000100.1:0-30205 GCA_900312935.1 Carapus acus
CCTGCTGCTGACCTGCTCTATGGAGATGGAGATTTCAAGTTCCAACAGGACTTGGCGCCTGCACACAGCGCAAAATCTACCCGTGCCTGGTTTACGGACCATGGTATTTCTGTTCTAAATTGGCCCGCCAACTCCCCTGACCTTAGCCCCATAGAAAATCTGTGGGGTATTGTGAAAAGGAAGATGCAGAATGCCAGACCCAAAAACGCAGAAGAGTTGAAGGCCACTATCAGAGCAACCTGGGCTCTCATAACACCTGAGCAGTGCCAGAAACTCATCGACCCCATGCCACGCCGCATTAACGCAGTAATTGAGGCAAAAGGAGCTCCAACCAAGTATTGAGTATTGTACATGCACATATTTTTCATTTTCATACTTTTCAGTTGGCCAACATTTCTAAAAATCCCTTTTTTGTATTAGCCTTAAGTAATATTCTAATTTTGTGACACACGGAATTTTGGATTTTCATTTGTTGCCACTTCAAATCATCAAAATTAAATGAAATAAACATATGAATGCATCAGTCTGTGTGCAATGAATGGATATAATGTACAAGTTACACCTTTTGAATGCAATTACTGAAATAAATCAAGTTTTTCAAAATATTCTAATTTACTGGCTTTTACCTGTATATATATATATAAATATGTATGTATGTACTTTAAATGTGCACCTGTGTACAACAAAGCATTTCAGTTTTTCGTTTTTCTGTTTTGAAATCAAAAACGAGAAAACCAAACCCATCCCGTTTTTGGTTTACTCGTTTTGGAATTACAAACAAAAAAACAAAAAATAGGAAAAAATGCCAGTTTTTTCATTTTGTATTTCTCGACTATCATCGAAAACATGAAAAGGAAAAATGGGACTCAGGGACTGAATGTAATTTTTCTCTGTAATCGGTCTGGTTTAAGTGACCTGTAAATTCGGTTATGAGCGATACTTTAGCCACCTAGCCATCTATTGATCATGGCGGCGCTGGAATCACACACCACCTTCATCAAGGAGCAATTCGACATATGTGTGACCCAAGCCGAAATATCCCACAAGTTCGAGCGGTGGTGGGACTGAATGCTCTCGGCTGCTGTGATCAATCGCGGTGGCTATCGAGCATGAAAACTAGCAAGGTACCGCTCATCACCAACCTTCCTGGTCACATAAACTGGACCAATGAAAGAATAAAATCAAAGCCGAGAAATGAAAAAACTCACATTTTTTCCATTTTTTCTTGTTTCACGTTCTCTCGATTTTGATTCCATGACGAGAAAACCAAAAATGGAAATGGAGTTCGCTCTCTTGTTTTGGTTTTCTCGATTTATTTCCAAAACGAAAATAGAAGGAATGTATGGTACAAGGATTCTACATATTCTGTATACAAGCCAAATGCAGTCCATCTGGGCACTATTGCTGATTACTGCTGTGCACCTTTACACCTGTCTGCCTGTGTCCCTGTCTCCCTCTCTTGCAACCCAACCGGTTAACTGCCCGCCTGCAGTCTGGGTCTACCTTAGGTTTCTTCCTGTTAAATGGGAGTTCTTCCATGCCACCGTTGCCAAATCCTTGCTAATGGGGGAAATGTTGGGCGTCTCTATATACAGTATATTGTAAACAGTTTGAATTTTGAGGAGCTCTATCTGCTCTGTCTTGGAAAGGATATTGAGATAGCCTCTATTTTGATTTGGCACCATACAAATAGAATTGAATTAAATGATGTAGCTGGCCCCCTCCAGTTACCAGTCCACTTCACACCTGTTATTGTGCTCTGAACTTGTATCATCCACACTCAAGTTTTGAAGCCGAACTGAACCGTGGCTACCGAAATTGATGTTACATAAGAGATGTTTGGCTGAAAATGATTTCATCCTCATTTTAATGTTTACATTTTTAAGATAAAATTTGTGCTTGTTATGTTATGTACTCAACCAAAATTTCATTTTTATCTATTTGTACCTACAGGTAACATACTAAGTTACTGGTGCTTCTCACCTGGCTTCAGCATGATGGAGCTGGTAAATCAAAGTGTACGTTGCATTATTTTGACCAGTGGCACCCTGTCTCCACTTTCATCATTTACCTCTGAGATGCGGATGTAAGTGCTTCTCTCCAAAGAGAAAAACAAGTATACGTACCATTGTATGTTAGGTAATGTTATTGTGAAATAATCCTTTCTCGACATTGGTGGAATATGTGTGACCAAGTGCTGCACCTGCTATATAGGATTTAGAGGCTTCCACTGTTGAGGTGCATCATCCATGATTTCGCTCGATGACTAATTGTGTGTGTAAATACCCCACTAATGCACACCGACCAAATTACATGATTGTCAAGAACATGTTATGGCCACTCCTGTCACCTCCCACTGCACCTGATGCCTCCCACCCTTAATCAGTCGCACCTTCTTTGTTTTGAAACAACTGAATCATAACATATAAACTCTATGTAAAGATGTTTTCTTTCTATAATATGCATAGTTCACATTTCATTTTTGATGTTTTTATTGTTTATTATGCTGAAAAAGAGAAATAACCTAAACTTAGAGATCCTTTGACAACAAGAAAGACTGTTATCTCTTATATGTAAAATAATTTGTTTTTAAATTTGCCACAGCCCCTTTCCTGTGTCCCTGGAAAACAGTCATGTGATTGAGCCAGACCAGATCTTTGTCGGAGTTGTGGAAAGAGGGCCAGATGGAATTGCACTAAGCTCTGCATTTGACAGAAGGTAAGTGAGAGCGTGTGTGGGAGCATTTCTGTGTATGTGCATGCATGCATGTCTGTGTCTGTGTCTGTGTCTGTGCGTGTGTGCATGCATGAACGCTCCTCAGTATTGATTCTTCATTAGTTTAACACTGTTAACACAATGAACAAGTTTCAAATGAGGCCGAAGGAAACAACAACAAAGTGCTTCATTTTTGATATGTTCAGTACCCATGTCCTGTTATTGCACTTGTTTGCCTGTCAAACAAGAATTTTAGATTCATTCTTTTTGTGATAGGTTTGTTCCTGAAAATATGGCTTCCTTAGGCAAAACAGTCGGTAAGACGAAATAAATTCCTATCAAAACAAGTATTCTTTTGACATGAGTTTTCATTCACATTTTATGGACACTTGGTCAAGGAATTTTTAGAGCTTTCTCATTAACTTATGACCTCTCTTCTGCCTAATAACGTTATTGCTTATTGCTAGCCAACCTGTCCCGGGTGGTTCCTGAAGGACTCCTGTTGTTTTTTCCCTCCTTCCCCTTGATGGAGAAAACTTTGGAATTTTGGAGAGTAGGTTGAGATTGAATCAAAACACACTGAATCAATATGTTTCATGTTAAACATTCTTGCAATCAGTTGCAGATTTTAAACATCCTGGTGTACAGTAGCTGCCTGTAATATTTTTGGGGGGAAATTGACACATTTGGCCCACTCTACAAAATAAAACGTTGACTTTTACCAGGCAAACAGACATGCAGATTGCATTGAAAGCATCAAGCCTATATTTGTTGAACCTAAAGGGAAGGGGACTTTTACTGAGGTCAGTGAGCTTTTAAATAAATAAGAACACATTTCTGAATGTGTCTGTTTTTCAAACAGATAACCACAACAAACTAAATTTCCCTGCAATCTTTCTTAGGTGGTTGAAGGTTATTACCAGAAAATCAATCATACAAAGTCCAAAGGAGGAATTTTTTGTGCCGTGTGTCGAGGGAGGGTAAGATTGTTGCACTGCTTGCCTACCCCCCTACCTGCCTACCTACCTACCAAAACTTAGTTAAACTTAAAGTTATAAGTTGTGATGTGAGGTGACAAGGTTTTTTTTGCGTTGGTAATTTATTATATTTGCTAAATTACAGTTGATGGGAACAACTTTGTCATGCTGTCTCATTAGAACATGGCAGTGCCTGCAGGCACATGGTCGCCACCTTACCACCTGGTGCGCCTGAGAGGCATGTTCTAAAATGTGGGGCATGTTCTAAAAATATGGGGAATATTTACTGATCATTATGTGTAATCCACATACTGTTTCTGGCACAAGTATTATGCGGGGTGCCATTGTTGGCAACAACCCTCACAATTTCCCTGGTTTTGGGTAAATGGAGGAAGTTGCATTACACAAGAAGGTGATCCTATTGCGGCAGATGTCTCACATTCAAGTACAATTACAAATAGAATGGGTAAATAGAATGGGTGTATGATATCAGTATACAGTATCATTTTCAAAACTGCAGATTTTACTTTATTTTCCACTTTAACATATTGATTCTTATTTCTTCTGCAATTAGGCTAGCGAGGGACTAGATTTCACAGATGGCTTAGGCCGTGCAGTCATCATTACAGGCCTTCCTTTTCCACCAAAGATGGATTCACGAGTGATCCTGAAGATGCAGTTCTTGGATCAGATGAAGTCAAAGAAAGCAACTGGCATACAGGTGTGCTCCCAACCTGAACACACAGTACATGTAAAAATGGTTTTGTTATGTTTTTGTTATGTTGAAATGTTTCTCAAGGTTGTCATTGGTTCTCTCCATGTCACTCCTCCCAGTATTTGTCTGGACAGGACTGGTACAGACAGCAGGCTTTTCGTGCTGTTAACCAAGCCATTGGCAGAGTGATTCGACACAAGGAGGATTATGGAGCGATCCTCTTATGTGATGAGAGGTCAGCGCTCAATACCATTGTTGTCTTCTAGGGCAGTGGTCCCCAACCCTGAGGCCGCAGACCAGTACCGGTTAGTGGGTCAGTAGGTACTGGGCCGCAAGCAAAGGATACAGAACTTAAACTACTATATTTTCGTCTTATTTACGATCTGATTTACAATGGGTTTTTTTTTTTTTTTTGGAAGGTGAACAGATCCTCTCGGTCACATATGTCCACAGCTCTCCATTGACGCATGTTTAGGTGCTTGTCTCGGTCACACATGTTATGTAATATCTTCCTCTGGTCCCGAACCTTGGTACGGAACCTCTGAATTCGCTAGATTCTAGCTTGCCAAGCTCATGCGTTCAGTGGTAATAAGCCGCCCAGCGACGCAGATTATCCTCAGCCTGTGTGCCAGCACTTAATTTCCCTCCGAACTATCCACAACTGTATGGTCAGTGACAATGACCCTTTTCCATGAGAACATGCACCTTTGACGGCAAATTCTGCCTCGCTGCAACACTTTTCAGCGAGAGAATCACACACATCTCGTGCTGTTACCGGGGAAACCTCAGCACTAGCAACCGCCTACGTCACCTCCGCTAACTATCCAAAACGCCGGTCCATGAAAATGTCTTCTGATATGAAACCGGTCCATGGCGTGATGAAGGTTAGGGACCACTGTCCTAGGGCATTTGCTTGCACGATCCTGTTACGAATTTGAACTCTGTCATGTCAGAGGGCTACTCAAATGACTGCTGAATAGTTAGAGAGCAGTGATAAGAGCAGAGAGTTTGTTCTGTATGTTTTGAAACCATCAGTAGGGGAGATAGAGGCTTGTTGTCACATGAGTAAGTTGCCACATTGCAATTATCTTCCCCGTCAGAAGGGGCAACTAAAAACTATATTTCGATATAGATAGAGCTACCTTTAGCAAATATAGTTCTTTGGGGCAACTTGTTTCAGTCATCTTGGGGTCTTTCTGAGGTAAATTGTCACATGTGATAAGTTACCTTAGGAGGACATGTCTGGAATGGGATATACTTAAAAACAGTGTGCTAATTAGCAGTTGACATAATGACATGTTAATGTTATTTTCACAGAAAATAATGGTGATTCAAAGGGAGAGGGGAAAGAGAGAGGACATGTTCAGGAATTATACAAGAAAAACAGAACGTTGTAGTGCAGCACCTGATCGGATGTTGAGGGCAATGAGGCAGGTGATCCTAGCTAATAAATCAATCATAAAGCTAAAGGCCCTGCCCCCTATTCTACTCTTGCTGATTTTGAGGATCACTAATAACCCGGCGCTTTCGGATCGAAGAGCTCTGGTTGGATGATAAGGCACGATCAGCTCTTTAAGGTACGATAGTGCCTGATTATTGAGCGCCTTGTAATTGAGGAGAAGGATTTAAAATTCTATTCTTGATTATATAGGCAGCTAGTGCAGAGAAGCTAACACTGAAGAGATGTTTTCTCTTTTCTTAGTTCCTGTCAGTATACATGCTGCAGCGTTCTGAACCTGCAGGAGAGGCTTCAGTGTCTTGTTGCTACAGCCTGCGAATAAGGAATTTTTGTAATCCAGCCTGGAGGAAACAAAAGCATGAATTAGCTTTTCAGCATCTTTTAGTGACAGCATGTGCCTAACCTTAGCAATGTTATCTAAGTGAAAGAAGGCGGTTCTTGACATTTGTTTTATGTGGGCATTTAGTGACAAGTCTTGATCGAAGATGACCCCTAATTTTTTTACGGTGGTGCTGGAGGCCAAGGTAAAGCCATGCAGAGTAGCAATGTCATCACGTTGTCATCACGTTTAGAGTTTCTGAGGTGCTCTAGACCAGGGGTCGGCAACCCTAAATGTTGAAAGAGCCATATTGGACCAAAAAAGTAAAAAACAAACCTCTCTGGAGCCGCAAAAAAAATTTAAAAGCCTTATATAAGCCTTATTAATGAATCAGATATTTATTCTTAACATTTTTAAAGCATTGGAAAATGTTAAGAATCTTTGTGTCACATTTTTCCTCCGAGAAAAAACATATTAAAACAAAAAAATTACATTTTTCCCATTTTTATCCATTGTCACACATTTTTGAAAATTCTCCAGGGAGCCACTAGGGCGGCGCTCAAGAGCCGCATGCGGCTCCGGAGCCGCGGGTTGCCGACCCCTGCTCTAGACCAACAACAATAACTTCAGTTTTGTCTGCGTTGAGCAACAGAAAGTTACGGGTCATCCACGTTTTTATGCTCCTAAGACAGGCCTGGAGTTTAGCTAGATGATTGGTATCACTGACAGATACAGTTGTGTATCGTCAGCATAGCAGTGGAAGTTGATAGAATGTTTTCTTATGATGCCACCTAGAGGTAGCATATATAGGGTGAACAGAATTGGTCCAAGTACGGAGCCCTGCGGGACTCCATGTCTAACCCTAGTGTGCTTAGAGGAGACGTTGTTGACATGTAAGAACTGAAGTCTATCTGATAATTATGACTTAAACCAGCTTAGGGCGGTTCCTTTGATGCCAATCAGAATTCCTAGCCTACGTAGAAGGATCTGATGGTCAACGGTGTCAAACTGAGATCCAGTAGAACAAGCACAGAAGCGAGACCTTAATCAGAAGCAGTTAGGAGGTCATTTGTGACCTTCATCAGCGTTGTCTCGGTGCTGTGATGTATTCTGAAACCTGACCGAAACTCTTCGAATAAACTATTTCTCTGAAATAGTTCTATATTAATATTAGTTATAGTTCTATATTAATATTAGTTATATTAATATATTAATATTAGTTATATAAATATAGTTATTAATATAGTGTTATAGTTCTATATTCTATGTTATTATTAATATTTCTTTCTAAAGGAAGAAAGATAAACTTGATTAATCATCTGAAGGGGAAATAAGATAGTTTTTGCTCTTACAAATACACACACAGAAGTATGCACACATATGCAGAATTAGGGGGCTGCTCATTCTGAAAGTGCCCCTGAGGTGGTTGGGGGTTTGATGCCTTCCCCAAGGGTACCATTTGCAGTGCTCAGGGAGCAAACCGTCACTAGTCCACCCTCCAGTCTCTTGCGTTGTCACCAGACTTCAAGCGGCCACACTCCTGTCCTTGGACGAGGTCCTTCGCTTACTGAGCCACTGCCTCCCTAATTTACCCTGATTACACCGGTCAACACCAAATTTATTGTTCAGGTTTTTTTTAGCCTATGTAGGATAGTCGTGATGTGCTGAATCAAAAAGTGACAATGGTTGTGCTCAGTCATGTCAGCTTTTTGAACTAAGCTACAGATTTGCTTTTTGACCTTTTTATTGACATAAATGGGTATTTTCAGGTCAATTGCGATTGCAATTAACGAATTCTGAAGATTTTGCATGTGCCAATTAATGACTACCATAACAGTTTTTTTTTATACTACATGTGAATGAAAGAGTTTTGACAAGAAAATGTTTCAAAAATAAGGCTGACGCTTTTTGGATTCAGCGGTGCAAAATAGTCATTCAGTTGAAAAAACATGGATGAATTTGAGTTTTGTTTTTTGTAACCCAGTGTTATTGAAAAGAGGCATGGTGTGCACCTAATTGACTTCACACATACACCCTGATCTGTGTAGGTTCACGTAGGTCTTTTTCATGTCACACACATCTCTTATGGGCCATTGAAAATGTGAGGTGGGCCAGATTCAGTAGATCAGTTGGATGCCTCTCACCTCCCCCAAATGTGCCTAGAGTTGAGTGGCAGGCATCACCTGCAGGCACTGTTCACAACAGAAGCGGTAATCAGTGTGGGATGTGGCCAGAGGACATTGACTTTTTTGATGTCCTATAGCTCTTTCAGTCTGTATCTGTGTTGCAGCATACTGATGACACTTGGTGACACTTAAAGCTTGTTCAGAATGCTTCTGCATGCGTATTTACAGGAACTAAGAAAAGAGACCACATTTGTCCTGTGTTAGCTTCTCTGCACTGTCTGCCTGTAAAATCGCGGATAAAATTTAAAATCGCCCTCCTCACCTACAAGGCTTTCAGTGCTCAGGCACCATCACATCATAAAGAACTGATGGTACCTTATCATCCAACCAGAACCTTGCAATCCCTAGAATTAGTAAAAGTAGAGAGGGAGGCAGAGCCCTTAGCTATCAGGCTCCTCTCCTATGGAACGACCCTTCAGTTTCAGTCCGGAGGGCAGACACACTCACTACATTTAAGAGTAGGCTTTAGGCTTTCCTTTTCAATAAAGCTTACAGTCAAACCTAGTCATACTGTTATAGTTTTAGACGGCCGAGGGATCTCTCATGGTGCACTGAGCCGCTGTCGTTCCCTCCTCCTCTCTCCCCTCTTCCCCTCTCTCTCACCTGTATACATCCATGCCTGACTCATCCGTGCTACCAACTCGGCTCCTTCCTCCTCTGTGTGTCTCGTTCTCTGTCAATTCGCAGTTTACAGCTGGAGGTGGTGACTGAAGCGCTGCTGTGATGACAGATTGCCAAAGCGTCTGGGCCTTGCTCCTCCACTTGCCGTGTTTATATTCACATACTGTATATCCACAGTTTATACGTATGTACTAGTTTCAATTGTAACTTTGTCACTTTTACTTTAATGTACTGTGTATCTGCGTACCTCTCTCTCTCTCAACCCAACCCAACCCAACCGACCAAGGCAGATGGCCACCCACCTGCAGCCTGGTCTGTCCGAGGTTTCTTCCCGCTTAATGGGAGTTTTTTTCTTCCCACCGCACCCATGCTTGCGAATGGGGGAAATGTGTTGGGTCTCTGTCTGTACCTTTATCTTTGAAAGGGCCTTGAGATAACTTCCGTTATGATTCGACGCTATACAAATAAAATTGAATTGAATTAAAGCTCAGTGGCCACTTCCATCATAAACATACTACAACGCCTTGCAATGGCGAGGTGCTGTTTATCTATTCTTCGGGGCTGTCTTGGTCTCATGATGTTAAATGTGAACAGCATGGTGAGGAGGACTGTTAAGACGCCAATTATGATTGAACCCAGATATTTATTGAATATTAAATGAGATTAAATTAGATTTAATTCAATTTCAATTCAAGCACTGGAGAGGAGAATCCGGCCAATTGTTGAACCTCAGATCCATGACCAGAGCAGGAGCTTGGTTTGCATTGCAGGCAGAAAGTCAGAGCTGTCCACAGTACATGTTGGCCTCCGGCAGGGCTGCCCTTTGTCACCGGTCCTATTTATTATTTATATGGACAGGATTTCTAGTCGCAGCCTGGTCCTGGAGGGGGTCTGGTTTGGGGACCACAGGATCTCATCGCTGCTGTTTGCAGATGATGTTGTCCTGCTGGCGCTCTCAGACGAGGACCTCGAGCATGTACTGGGGCGATTTGCAGCTGAGTGTGAGATAGCCAGGATGAGAATCGGTACCCCTAAAGGTGAGGCTGTGGTTCTCGACCAGAAAAAGGTGTGCACCCTCCGTATCGGAGACGAGATCCTGCCTCAAGTGGGGGAGTTTAAGGATCTCGGGGTCTTGTTCACGAGTGAGGGTAGAATGGAACGGGAGATTGACCGAAGGATCAGAGCTGCGGCGGTAATGCGGTCGATCTACCGGTCCATCGTGGTGAAGAAGGAGCTGAGCCGGAAGGCAAAGCTTTCTATTTTACCAGTCAACATATGTCACGTGTCAAATTCAAGGCCCAGGGACCAAATGCGGCCCGAAGCATAATTTTTTTCTGGCCCGCGAGGGCTTGGGCGACGGTTTCAATACACCACCGGTGTCAAACTCCTGGCCCACAGGCTGAATGGAGCCTGATGCATTTCAACATAAACCTCCCTTATTTAAATGTGCATTGACTCAAAAACTACATCCCCCAAAATGTGCGTGGATCATGTTACTAGTTAAGTGACAGCAGCTGTGCCCTGACAGGTTACAGTCATGCTCCAGCTGCAATCAGTGGATTGACCAAACACAAGACACAAAGACGATAGGGAAGAAGCCGAGACAGTAACATGCATGCATAGATATATACTGGTGAGAGAGAGAGGAAGAGCGGAGTGAGGAAGATGAAATGACAGAGGCTCAGTGCAACATGAAAGATCCTTTGGCCGTCTAAATCTATAACAAGATAAATAGGTTTGACTGTAAGCTTTATTGAAAACGAAAATTTTAAGCCTGCAACTCAAAAGTAGTGAGGGTGTCCGCCCCCTGGACTGAAACTGGTAAAGGCTCTGCCTCCCATTCTACTTTTACTAATTCTAGGGATCGCAAGTAGCCCTTTGCAGAGTTCTGGTTGGATGATCTGGCACCATCAGCTCATTAAGACATGATAATGCCTGATCATTAAGAGCCTTGAAGGTGAGGATTTTGAGTTCCTTTCTCCTTTCTATAGGCAAAGAGTGCAGAGAAGCTAACATTGGAGAGATGTGATTCTTAGTTCACTTCAGTACCAGTGAGGTGATTCTTAGTTCCTGTCAATATATGTTCAGCAGCATTCTGGACCAGCTGGAGTGGCCTTAGCAACTTTTTGCTACAGCCTGATAATAGAGAATTACAGTCATCCAGCCTGGAAGTAACAAAAGCATGAAAACATTTTTTCAGTATCTTTGACAGACAGCATGTGCCTAACCTTTGCAATGTAACAAAGGTGGAAGAAGGCTGTTCTTGACATTCATTTCATGTGTGAGTTTAATGACATATCCTGATCAAAGATGACGCCTACATTTTTTCTCAGCAGTACTGGAGGCCCACGTAAAGCCATCCAAAGTATACCATATTAAAGTGTATTTCTGAGGGGTTCAGGACCAACAACAATAGCCTCAGTTTTATCAGAGTTCAGCAACAGAAAATTGCAAGTCATCCACATGTTTATATCTGAAGGCTGTTGGGTTACCCACCAATGGATGTCCTTACAGTTAGTGGGTGCACTCTTTAGTCAGCACAATTAAAGCAATTCTTAAAGAAAACCTCATCTTTCGTAATTTGCCCTAGCACAAGGGTCGGTAACCCGCGTCTCCAGAGCTGCATGCAGCTCTTAAGCGCCATCCTAGTGGCTCCCTGGAGCTTTTTCAAAAGGTGTGAAATTATCTGTGAAAAATATGGGGAGAATAATGTATTTTTTTTATATGGTTTTGATATGGTTTCTGTAGGAGGACAAACATGACACAAACACCTCTAGTGTTTTCAAATACAGTAAAAATGTGTGTAGAATGTGTTCATCATAAGGCATAAATGAGGCTTTTAATATTTTCTGGTTCCAGACAGATGTGTTTTTTGTCATTTTTGGTCCAATATGGCTCTTCAACATTTTAAGTTGCCAACCCCTGCCCTTGCAGTTCCGGGTGACGGAATTTGGATAGTGTGGTCAATCACTACACGATTAACCCTTTTTTACTCAGGTCATGGTTTCCGTCAGGGCCCTCAGAGAGGGTTTGTTCTAAGGAGTTTTAAACTAACCACTTGGAAGGAATACTGGCAACGTCATCCGTGTCATAATCAACACCTCGCTTAATGGTGCATAACTACAGAATTATTACACATGGCAGATAGGTCTTCAACCCTTCAGACCTCGCTAATTATACCACGATCTCTTATCCTAATACAAATAGCAGAGTGAAAGATCATTCCCTTTATGGTAGGTCACTCCATAAAAGTATGTATTTGGAAGAGCCCTTGAGTCTACTCTCTAATTTTATCGCATTAGTTGACTGTGGACAATACCAATTACATTTCAGTTAACTTGATTACACGTAAATCCCAAATACAGTGCTATGCAAGTTTTGCTGCGAGCATCGACGTTTGCTACCTGTCGGATGAGGAACCTTTTCACTAACTGCTCGAAAGATTCGCCAATTGCGCGGTCGATGGAATCTGGTCCTCGTTTCTTCCTGTCGAAGTCCTTGGCGATCACAGTTTCTCAGACCACTTTGCAGTAAACTGCCATGTGTGAAGCCAAAGAGCAGATATGGAATTGACTCTGTGAATCAGGTGATTGTGTAGATGACTTGTTTTGTTTAAGGAAGATTGCAGGAAGAGAGGGTATGAGGAGTTAAGTATTGATTGTTTCGGGGGAAAGACCCTGCAGGCTTATGTGATGCGTCTTTGGAGATAAGAAAGAGCACAAAAGTCGTCTTATTAGACCTTTGAAAATTAATTTTATTTCACAAAAAGGGCCTACTAGACAAAGAAAAAAGGGTGCAGTATATGAAACAAAGTGACAGTATGAGGGACAAAGTAAGAGTGTATATTGGTAAAAACCTGTGTTAACCTTTTGGTAGGAGAATGGAAATTCGAAAATAATTAAGTTGACACACACATATGACATAAAAGTCAAACACATACTTTACAGAGTGCAGGTGTCCCGTAAGTACAGTGGGGCAAAAAAGTTTTAAGTCAGCCACCGATTGTACAAGTTTTCTCACTTAACAAGATGAGAGAGGTACACTTCAACTTCAACTTGAAGTGTACCTATGATGAACACTACAGGCCATTGAAGTCTTAAACTACGAGAGACAAAATGAGAGAAAAAAAAAACAGAAAATCACGTTGTCTGATATTGAAAGAATTTATTTGCAAAGTTTGGTGGAAAATAAGTATTTGGTCAATAACAAAAGTTCATCTCAATACTTTGTTATATCCCCTCTGTTGGCAATGACAGAGGTCAAATGTTTTCTTTAAGTCTTCACAAGGTTTTCACACACTGTTGCTGGTATTTTGGCCCATTCCTCCATGCAGATCTCCTCTAGAGCAGTGATGTTTTGGGGTTGTCGCTGGGCAACACGGACTTTCAACTCCCTCCAAAGATTTTCTATGGGGTTGAGATCTGGAGACTGGCTAGGCCACTCCAGGACCTTGAATGCCTCTAACTAAGCCATTCCTTCTTTGCCTGGCCAGTGTGTTTGGGACCATCATGCTGAAAGACCCAGCCACGTTTCATCTTCAATGCCATTGCTGATGGGAGGAGACTCAGTTTTCACTCAAACTCTCAAGATACATGGCCCTATTTGTTCTTTCCTTTACATGGATCAGCCGTCCTGGTCCCTTTTTTTGCAGAAAAGCAATCCCAAAGCATGATGTTTCCACTCCCATGCTTCACAGTAGGTATGGTGTTCTTTGGATGCAACTCAGCATTCTTTCTCCTCCAAACACGATAAGTTGAGTTTCTACCAAAAAGTAGTATTTTGGTTTCATCTGACAGTATGACATTCTCCGAATCCTCCTCTGGATCATCCAAATGCTCTCTAGCAAACTTCAAAAGGGCCTGGTCATGTACTGGCTTAAGCAGGGGGACAAATCTGGCACTGCAGGATTTGAGTAGTGTGTTACTGATGGTAGCCTTTGTTACTTTGGTCCCAGCTCTCTGCAGGTCATTCACTAGGTCCCCCCGTGTGGTTCTTGGATTTTTGCTCACCATTCTTGTTATCATTTGACCCCACGGGGTAAGATCTTGCTTGAAGCCCCAGATCAAGGGAGATTGTTAGTGGTCCCGTGTATTTTCCATTTTCTAAGAATTGCTCACACAGTTGATTTCTTCGCACCAAGCTGCTTATCTATTCAGTCTATTCAGTCTTGCCTGTCCGGTGCAGGTCTACAGTTTTGCTTCTGGTGTCCTTCGACAATTCTTTGGTCTTTGCCACAGAGGAATTGGGAGTGTGACTGTTTGAGTTTGTGGACAGGTGTCTTTTAGTACTGATAACGAGTTCAAACAAGTTCCATGAATCCAGGTAATGAGTGGAGGACAGAGGAGCTTTTTAAAGAAGTCACAGGTCCATGAGAGCCAGAAATTTTGCTTGTTTGTAGGTGACCAAATACTTATTTTACAGAGGAATTTACCAATTAATTCATAAAAATCGTACAATGTGATTTCCTGGATTCTTTCACCCCATTCCCTCTCTCAAATTTGAAGTGTACCTGTGATGAAAATTACTGGTCTCTCATGTTTTTAAGTGGGAGAACTTGCACAGTTGGTGGCTGACTAAATACTTTTTTTTGCCCCACAGTACAGTATATCCCTTCGTGGACCCTAAACACACACAGCACAAAGACAAACACAAACTGTAGAGGGTACAGGCGTCCCATAGGTATAACACTTGGTGGACACTAAATGCATACAGCACAAAAGATAAACACAGAACTGTACAGAGTACAGATGTCCCGTAAGTACAACACTTAGTGGACACTAAATGCACACAGCACCAAAGACAGAGAACTGTACAGAGTACAGGCGAAAGCCGGCATCATCGCTGAACAGCCACCCGGCAACGAGACTGACTGACGATGACGAGAGGGAACCTGGCATGTTTGATGGCAAAAAAATAGAATTAAGTTTAACCAAACTCATGTTTTGCTTCTGTTTCCTTGTTTTATCATGTGCCGAATAACACGGTGTGCCTTATCTATGGTTTAAGTATAGAAATTGACTCCGTAGTTGAGACTGCGGCTCACAATCTGGTGAGCTCTATTGTGAGCAGAATATGGTATTTGCGCACGTGTGCATGAATATACATACATAAAACACTGCATAGGTATGTATTTGAAGGGCACATTTTTCTGTATCCCCACAGGTTTAAATATTCCCAGTCGCAACTGCCGCTGTGGGTAAGGCCTCATGTACGCCTGTACAACAACTTTGGGAATGTGGTCCGTGACATCACTCAGTTCTTCAGGGTTGCACAAAAAATGGTAGGTTGTTGAACAGAACCCTGACTCTTTTGATTAATAAATCTTGTTTGATAAACATTTGCTACTGACCGTTATTTATGATCTTTAAAAACGTATTCATATACTTGACTTGAAGTCAATCTCGAGTATAAGTCAACCCCCTCATGTGCAAAAAACACCCTGATTTTACAAATAACATCTTACCAAATGACTGAGACATGATGTCTGAGGAATTCAGAGATACAGATGGTTGCACATCCACTGAAAGTGATAAAGCATCTTAAAGGTGGAAAGGATATCGCCTGGACAGATGAACCAGGCGTAGGAGACAATGACCAAGAAAACTTTTCAATTACCCATTGGTCATGGCAATGAGAATGTGGGAAGAGAGAGGCTTATGGTGAGCTATATTAGTGGTTAGACGGAGGAGGAGGAGGGAAAAAAGACTTGTTTTGGTTTTGTTAACAGAAATTAAGGTAGAGAGTATGAACCGCAGGTCAGAGTGAGGACAAGTAGAGATAGAGACCTGCTACTGGGTGAACAAGAGTGTGCTGAGAACCTGAAAGAAGTCAAGAACAACAACAATCTTTTATGGACAGTTAAAAAGATGACATTAGGTAGGAGTTCTCAGGGACCATGACTTTTGCAGATGATACTGTCAACTGCAGTGACATCACTGGATGAAGGATGGTGAAGATGGAGCTATGAGGTTGGCGGAAAAGAGGAAGACCAGACAGAGGGTTCATCAGCATAGTGAAAGTGGACATGACAGTTGCTGTGTAAGTTTAGGATACAAACAACACGCTAGAAGAAAGAAGACTTGTTGGTGGAATGATGATGTACAAAAGAGCATGCAGAGGAAGTAAGAAGTGGTATATGGGAGTGTAAGACAGTAAACAAATACTTTGAAGCTCGCAAATGGAAAAAAGGATGGTGACAAAGAAAAGAGGCATTCTTGAAGACGGAGGGAAGGACTTGTATTGATAGCTAAGCAGAGACAGAGCAGGGAGGATGTGCAGCAAGGTAAAGGTAACAAAAGATAAAGGTTTAAAGGTGGTAGTCACTGTCTTTCGACCTAGAAAATCACATCATGGGTACCAAGAGAGGAGTTGTGGTACGGTGTGAGGAAGTCAGAAGTGACAGAAGTATGTACAGGTGGTGAAGGACATGTGAACGGATAACAACACATTTTTGAGATATTTGGTCTGCATGACAGATGGGTTGAGGGTGGGTGAGAGTCTAGGGATCAGGGATCATCTCTCTTGTTCAACATTGTGGTAAGACTGACAGGTGAAATCAGGCAGGAGTCCAACTGGACAATGATGTTTGCAGGCGATATATTTGTGTGGTGTTGGGGTATGTGACAGGTGGATGAGAGTCTTGAGAGGTTGATTTTCGCACCGGAGAGCAGAGGAATGAAAGCTAGAAAAAATGTGCCCATGTATGATGAGTGGGGCAGCTGGTGGGGTACTGCACAAGGAGAATGGGTAGTGAGGAGTAATGACCTTAGATGTCTCAGGTCAGCCATCCTAAGTAGTGGACTGTGTGCCAGAGAGGGGAAGAATGGTTTGCAAGCAGGTTGGCATGGATGAAGAGAGTTAGTGGTGCTGTGTGATTGACAAATAGCAGCTTAACAGAAAAGGAGGGTTTACCTACCATGATGTACAGACCCATTCCATCCATCCATACATCCACCCATTGTCGTCTGCTTATCCAGGGCCTGGCTGCGGGGGCAGCAGTATCAGAAGGGAAGCCCAGACTTCCCTTTCCCCAGACACCTCCTCCAGCTCCTCTGGGAGGATCCCGAGGCATTCCCAGGTCAGCAGGGAGACATAATCCCTGCAGTGTGTCCTGGGGTCTCTTCCCAGTGGAACATGCCCAGAGTGTGGGGGGGTGGGGGTGGGGGTGGACTTCATACTCCCTGAGCAACCCCCACAGAGCACCACGAGGGACCTGGTCAAATGCCCTCTCTAAGTCCACAAAGGACATGTGGTGGACTGGTTAGACAAACCAGTCCACAAGCTTATGAGCTAAAGGCAGCTTGGGGTAAGCTACAGTCTTTTTTCACGAGACTGGTGGAAAAAGTCACAAAAAGCAACCAAGGCTTTGTGTAAGGCTACACATTTTCTGATCAAGAAGAAGAGGGCGTTTTCAGATGGAGAAGTTGTCAAACAGGCAATGTACATATTCATAATGTACCTATTGTGTGTAAATATTTTTCTGTGTATAGAAACTCTCCTTCTTCTTCCTCTTTGTCTACTCGAACTATTTGCACCGGAATGCAGCACCTCAGTTTCATTACACATTTCAATTGATGTAGTGACAATAAAAGATTCCTGATTCCTGATGGTAGTTGATAGACTGATAATAACACTGTACTTAGAGACAAGAAAAATGGAACCTGTGGAATCTCATCTCCACTCTTTCCAACATCCAACTAGGGGCATCCCCAATGGCTAAACGGGTGTCAGCTATGTCAGCTAACTTGACCCATCAGCCGGACCTGGATCTGTTGAGGTGCAGATGGTTTAGCATCTAGTGCAGTGGTGTCAAACTCATTTTCATCTAGGGCCACGTCAGCTTGGCCATGGCCCCCGAGGGGCCAGGTGTCAATGGCAATTATTAGGAGTTGTAGATTTTATGTAAAATGTCACAACACATTTAGAAATCTCTAATATTGATATTTTCGTACTTATTGAACGTGCAAATATCCCATTTGGATAGATGTAAAAAATATGTTAGGGCTTTGCCATTATTCTATCACAGATCCTTGTACTTTATCTGGAAAAGAAACCCAATCAATCAGTAAACAATCAATCAACCAGTCTGCAACCTGGCTGCTTTATTGATAAACTGACATTTTATTAAGTGTATATCTGGTCAGGGCACAGCTGCTGTCTCTTCACTAGTAACATGATCCACGTGCATTTTAGGGAGATGTAGTGATTGAGTCAATGCATAAATGAGAGAGATTCATGCTGAAACACATCGGGCCCCATTTGGCCTGTGGGCCTTCAATTTGACACCGGTGGTATATTGAAACAGTCGCCCTAGCGCTCTCGGGCCACATAAAATGGTGTCGCGGGCCGCATTTGGTCCCCGGGCCTTGAGTTTGACACCTGTGATCTAGTGTGACGACTTCAAGGACAGCAGCAGTAAAGCTGTTGGTTTTTATGCGGATTCTATCTGAAAATGCTGCAGATTGGGTCATTAGTTAAAAATTTGACAGTATTTATTTAGAAATGTGTAAGTGATTTTCTTAAATATTACACAATTGATAACTTTTTGAAACATGGTGCAAAATAGCTCATGATTTGTTAAAAAGCTTTGTCAGTGGTTATTGGAAATGGGATATTTTTCCTATTACGTGTAGTATGCAAGTGATCATCTGAAAATTATTTAGATTAATGTAAAGTAAGTGCTGAATATTGATCTTTTTCCCACCTTGTCATCGTTGATAATCACCATGAGAAATAGTGATTTGTGTCTTCTCATAGATGAGAACCTTTAATTATTATTGATAATGTATACTGTAACTGAAGGCAAACTGAGCAAATTTGTCATGAAGAAACTGGTAGCCCTTCGTATGACTTGGTACCCATTTAGTAGCCCTCAGTTTCAAAAACGTTGATGACCCCTGCCTTGGAGGGTATCAATTATGGTCTGCTGGCCAGCTGTCAAGTCTACAGTCTACAGAGACAATTAAACCAACCTGAAAAAATTAAATGAGTGTTCGATAACTTGAGATAACTTGTGTTATCATTTGGCGCTATATAAATTAAATTGACTTGACTTGACACCTCGGAAAATCTGCGATTGGCTAGCAACCTGTCCAGGATGCATCCCCTGATTTATTGATCGTATTCTAATTTTCTAAATTTCTGTTTTCATGGGTTTTATGAGTTGAAAGCTTAAATTTTATCTAAACAATCAAATAAATACTTAAAATAGTCTGCATTATGGGCGTTGAATCTATGACCTATGTAACTTAAACTTTTTGGAAATAAATTAACTTTTCCACAATATTCAAATTTTTTGGAAAGGGTCTGTATGCTTTTGGAATAGTGGGTCTGTGTTTGAGAGAGGAGGCTTAGCAGGAGTTAGCAAGAAGAAAAGATCATGAGGTTTTCTTCTGGATTAACCAAGTTAGACTGACAATAAAATTGGGCCATCAGAGGAAAAACTAAGGTGGAGCCATTAAGGGATAAAATGAGAGAGGCAACGTCAAGATATTTTGGTCCCATGCAGAGATGAAAACTTTTTCTCAATCTGTGTTGTATGGGCTGCCGCCATCTGCCTCCATGACTGGGGACATGACTGCGGACATGGACCAGTAGTAAAGCGCAAATTTAGACTTGAATATATAAGCATGATAAAAATTCTTAATGTCTCATACAACACGCAGTCACATGGAGTACAAAACTTTTCAGTTATGCGCAAACATCTTTCCTGTTATTTTTCAACCACAGAGGCCCACTATGAAGAAGATCTCAACTGAGCTCTGTGTAATAGCATGCACTCCAGATAGTCATGCCAGCTCATCCCGTCAAGTATTCCACACCATGAAAGCCAAAATACCAGATACCCACATTCAAACTTTAAAGAGGAGAAGATTAAGTAAGTAAATGGAGTTGTGCTTATTTTCTATCCTTCATGTGTGATTTTGTGCTTCTCAGCTGCGCTCAATTTCTATTTAAACTGTAAAATTTTCCAATATAAATTTGAAATGAGGCTAAATTTGTGTTCATATTATTTTATTAAGCCAGACCTGTCAGACAGCTTGTAATGACCAAACCTGAATGCATTGATGAATGTGAACTTTTGGAGTCGCATATTACCATAAATGTCACTTCATAATAGTAATTATTATAATTACGTATGCTACAAAATGTTGTCTACAATGTTTTTAACATTTCTTAATTTGTCATAATATCATCTGCTGTATTTCAGTATCTAACCTTTTGTAATCTATGGATAGAATAGGATCTCACCCCTCCAATTATATCTTCTTGTTTGTGGTCTATGGGAACAGAGGAGCTTATTTGTAATCATGTGGTTAACAACCCTAGAAAAGAATTAGAGACATTTGACTTTTTAGTATATAAGCACACATTTACCATTGAACAGTAGCACTAGGACAACTGCAGTCACAGCTACTAGTGTGCTCATTCCCCCTTCTCCATCACTGGCTTTCACTTGGCATGGCAGACTCCTTTCTAGATATGGAATGACAATGCGAACAAAATGTGAAAATAACTACTGTTATCCTTTTCATCACAATCTTTGTCATCTCATTTGGACATACATGAACAGGTGAAAACAATAGAGTGGAGGAGATGCCCAGAATCTCTGTAGAGTATCAGACTGAGGTGCAAGGATCCCAGAGGAGACCTTCCTCCTTACTGGATGCCTTGGAGTGCACCACCAAATGCAATCCCCAAGATAGCTTCGAAAAAGTGGTAATGTTTTAACAGACATCACATGACAAAATACTTTTGCAGTGTTTGAATATGTGTTGATCTACAAATATATTCCGAGCGGGATTCTTACTTTTTTAACCACCTTAACACACACTTATGTTTATGACACTAATGGAAATTTGTTAGTGGTATTTAACCTACCGATGAGTGGTGGGCTGTCTAAACAAGGTTCTTAGCGGTCAATTGTATATCAGTGTCTTTTTTGACAATTGAACAACTTTTAACCTGAATTGTAATACCTCAGAATAATGGCTTTGTGGTGAAAGAATGATAGATACCAAGTGCAACCCATATATAGAGATGCAATCCCACTGCGGTACCTTCACCAACAAACAGTATATCTATGTACAACATACAACAATGTATAGTGCAGCAATAATGTATTGCATTGGGGATGGACAGAATATTATGTATTACACTGGACAACATCAGTATGATGTGAATTGCATTGTTTATAGACAAAGTATCGGTATATTATGCATTGGACATGGATATGTCATCATGTAATTGTGTGTTTAGTTTTGACTGTTCAGTGTGTTTGATATTCTTGTTGGTAATTGCACCCGTTTACATTGTATGCTCATGAGGTAGCAATCCTGTCTCCAAGAGATGCCATGAACCATTTGAGACCAGCAGCTCACAGTAATAGCTAAGCATAGCAAATTAGTGTCCGAACGTAATATTACTGGTAAATGCTGCTGAACATGGTGGCGGATCACCTGTTGCCACCTCCTCCTATCCGTGACACACGACATCTCCCATCTCCCCCGTTCCAATTATATGATGTATATTGTCTTTATAACTTAATACTGAAGGATGCATTTATATACACATCATTCAGACATTAATATTTAGACTATTAAACAGGTGAGGGGCCCCCAACCTAAGGAACACTGAAAATCCCTTTTAATCATATGCCGTACACCAGTGGTACCCAGCCTTTATTGCATCACGGACCGTTTTCTTGTCAGATAACATTGTCATGGACTGGCCTTGTGTTGTCGATAGGTAGCAGAAGTGACGTAGCAGGTGCTTGTTGTGAGCTTCCCACAGTAATGGCGCAAGGTTGTGCATGATTCTCAAGCTGTAAAGTGTAGTCGCATGTGTGTTCTCATGGAAAAGGGTCCTCGTTATTGCCTGCGCCGTGGTGGAGAGCTCAGAGAGAAATATAGTGCCTGCTTGCAGGCAAAGAAAACTTCTGCCTGTGCTCCTCCGTGTGTGGGTGTATTTACCCAGGTGGGTTGTGACCACTGAATGTGCTAGCTTGGCAAGCTAGAAGCTTGTGCACTCAGCAGCCCCATACCACGGTAAAGGGGCACAGGCTGATGAGAGGCTTCACATGAGGCAGAGGAAAGGATTTCGACTGGCGTCAACAGTGAGTCACAGAGGGATGTGACGGCGAGAATCCGGCCATTTTCCA
The DNA here is from genome assembly GCA_900312935.1 of Carapus acus. NCBI lineage: Eukaryota > Metazoa > Chordata > Actinopteri > Ophidiiformes > Carapidae > Carapus > Carapus acus. Next base: position 22,152 of record OMPJ01000100.1, read on the forward strand.
AAATAAAACCCCTCCGAATCAGACCATAGATACAAATGAAATGAGGTAAGCTTTGTATCCTTTTCGTTCAGCCCGGTATCATATGACCCACAGACCGCCACTGGTCCGCGACCCTGGGGTTTGAGATCCGTGCCGTAAATGTGTTCATCTGTACAGATTTGTCCTCTTTGCATATTTTCTTCTTCTGTAAATATTTTCCCCCTTAGTTTAAAAAAGGAGGCAGGAGATTCTAATGTGTTACCAGAGGAAATTGCACCAAAGTAACACTGGCGGTGTGTAGGATGACCGGAGTAGAATATGAAAGGAGGCAAAAAAGGCAGACCTTAAGATGAAATGGTGGTAACTGAGAAAGGAGGAGTGTTGTCAGACGTTCAGAAAGGAGTTCACCAGATGATTGTGAGAGTGCATCTATGCTGTAGAGGGGAACTGGCAGAACAGTGTGTGACGAGGCTCACCAACGCCAGATCCCTGGTCAATCAACTGAGGCTACAGCTGCATTCTGCTGCTTTCCCAATTATACCCTTTTAAATGCGCCCCGAAATTCAATACCCATCGTAATTTCGTTACACAGTGTGAGTTGCTGTAATGATGATTAACTAACCACCAGGAGTTAGTTTATTATGACAAATAAACTAACTTGTTGCAAGAGAGTATAAGGGAACATCCAAAGGAAAAAGTTGGTGAAGCAGGATATACAGGGAGATGAAGTAAATAGACAGCCTCGACAAATCCGAGGCAAAAGAAGAGGTCTATAATGTATAAATGAGAGGCTGGACAGTAAACAGAGACTTGTAATGGGTGGCTCAGCAGAGAGAGAGAGAGCTGAGACATGTGAGCTGCAGCATATGGTCATAAAGATTAGATATGAAAGCATGCCAATGAGTGAGCGGAGTGTACATGAAAGATGGAGGAAGTACTTTTAGAAGATAATGATTGAGGAGAATGAGGTGGAGATGAGGAGAGATAAGGGAACAGTTATGGAGTAGGGAAGTGGAGGGAATTTCAGTTGCAAGGAAGAGGTGAGAGCCAGGAAATGCATCAAGCAGGTTAGGATGATGAAGGACTCCAATGGGAATGTGCCAGTGAATGAGCATGAGCATCTGTCTTCAGTCTGTCAGTCTTCAGTCTGTCAGTCTTCAGACTGAGTGACAATTCAGCAGTGTGCAATGAACGAGCACAGGTGCAACATACTGTATGTCTGGCATCAGGAAATATGTCACCAGTGCTTGCCACATCAGCTGCTGTTTATACAGTGTTTTGTGCTGGTGTCTTTCATGCTGTTTGTCCATTGGTTGTTCAATTGACTTCAGTGGAAGTGGTGGTCATAGTTTGAGACAGCCCACCCTAAAAACCGCCCTCATTTAATGGCCTCAAGGAGGTCCTGGCAAACTGTCTGGCGCTTCAGGAAGGGAAAGCAGTGACCTACCAACACGGTCCACAGTGGAGGTGGGGATCTGCTGACCTCAACTTAGGATGCTGTCGGGCGGTGGTGGGAATACTGTATACACCTCTGCAACATTGCATGGCATTCAGGGAAAGTGCCCCTGCACCGGCAGACCGGTGTGGAAGTTCCTCTATTAAAGAAGGGGGACCAGAGGGTGTGTTCCAATTACGGAGGGATCACACTCCTCAGTCTCCCCGGTAAGCCTCATTTAATTCACACTAAGTTTCTCATACTACTGTAGTCTGATGCCGTCTTTTGTTATATGACTATAATGACAACCGTCTGTGAACTTGTTTCACAGACCGCTGTTGTGGAGACACAATGACCAAGTTTTGTCAGAATAATGGCCTCTCGTCTACCACAGCCCATAGTCGACAATGTGAGCTGTGAACCAGGCTTAAGAAACTGAAATAGGCACAAATTAATTGAAATGCACTTATCTCCTCTTATTTGGGCCTATAGTCAGCACCTCAGTTTTGTTGACATAAAAAAACAGGTTATTACCTGTCATCCCTGCAAATATCGGCTTCTTGTTTAGCTTATTGACTTACAACTTGATTTAGTGGAGCAACAAACTCCAACCAAGCTATCAGGAAAATAAGATGGATGTTCAGCCAATCCTTCCCATCACATGCAGAGGACACATCAGAGACGAATCCAAGGTAAAGCAATGCAAGTCTTAAATCTTTCAGCAACAAAGACAAGTACAGAGAGAGGGGCAGTCCTAGCACTTCTCTTAGGTTGTCCAACAAACAGAGTTTTTTGCTACAATATAAATGTGAGTTAATGAATATTGTGTTGAATATCTGGGAAGATTGTCGGGCCTTCATTGGAGCAGGTCTCCCTCTCCCCCATTCAGTATCATGGTCTCAGGGCCTGCAAAGTCTTGAACAAACACTCTAGGAGAAATGAATGTCTGGGTGTCATGTGTCCCAGAGAAGGATAAGGCTAATGTGATTGATGCCTGCCCTTACTATGATTATTCGTGGTGTTAAGTAAATCAACAGCGTCCCCTAAAATGAAGATAAGACACATTCTAACGAACTGGTGGACAGTGAAGGCACAATTTCTGCTTGCTGGCCAGCTTTGTAGGGTTGACAAGTGGTCATGCTTTCTATCGGGTCTTCTCAAGGGTAAATACCTGTACATCAACTTGGAAAAACAGAGCATGATATGAGGGCATTAGCAGGACTCAAAAAATGGAAAAATGGAGACACATGGAACAACGGGTATTGGTGGTATTGATATCAAAAGTATTCCTGCCACTGCCTCACTGTCGCATCGGTTGACGTGTGCGACTTCCTGCCGCCATGATTAACGATGTGGGCGAGTTTCTTGCCCCTGTGACATTTGACAGTTTACCTAAACCTTTTTGGAGCCACTCAAAAGTTTCTGCCATGCTCTTACTGAACTCCTCTCTCACTCAAGTTTTTGCTTCAACAAAAATTGCAAAAAGTTGGATTGCCAGTCGTATTGGCTGCCTCTGGAGACCTACGAAACAACCATGCACTATTGACTCTTAAGCCTCTGGTGTTAACCCAACTCAGGGATTACCATCTCTACTGGCCCAGCCACATTAAAACCACAGCTGTTGGTTGCCAATAGCTGTGGTTTAGCTGAGTGGTACAACGTTAACCTGCACTCTGTGTTCTCCTGTGCCCTCATGACGCGGTCAAAGCTCTGCGGTAGGTGCGACTTGAAGACTACCTGAAATGAGTCCTGTGTCATCAAATATTGCCGACACACTTTTTTGAGGGGAAGACTGTACATTATTAACCCCTGTGTCATTAATGTTGCAGATTCCTACTTTTACTACGGATATTTTCACCATTCAATTTACTTGATAAAAACACTCTTTACCCCAATTGTAATGTTCCTCCTGTTCATATCTTAAGACATTTCTCCAATTGTGTTCTCATGTACAGAGGAGCCACCAATCAACAATCTCTCTTCAGTATGATAAAAGAATGGATGACAAACTATGTGGGGGAAAACGAAAAATCAAATTAGTCCAAGAGCAGGTACGTCTTTGTAAATGATGCCAGAAAGAAACGAAGTGATATTTACTCTCTGTATATTTTGTCAATAACACAACTTTTATACATCTATCAATCTATCTATCCCTCCATCTCTATCTTTTATCTCCCCCCATCAGGGGTCAGATAAAAGACTCTCTGATGGGGAGGGATAAACGATAGAGATGGTCTCTCATTGTTGTTTCGGCATATGGTCCAAACAGCAGTGCAGAGTACCTTCCTGGGTGTTCCCGGAGGGGTACTAGACCGAACCCCATCTTGGGACTCCAGCATTGTACTGGGGGACTTCAACACCGGCCACGTGGGCAATGACAGCAGTGCCTGGAGGGGAGTGATTGGGAGGAACGGCCTTCCTGGTCTGAACCTGAGCAGTGTTTAGTTGTTTGACTTCTTTGCCAGTCACAGTTTGTCAATAACAAACAGTGTGTTCGAACATAAGGATGTCCATCAGTGCACTTGGCACCAGGACACTCTAGGCCAGAGGTCGATGATAGATTTTGTAATTGTATCATCTCACCTCTAGCCACGTCTTGGACACTAGGGTGAAGAGAGGGGCTGAGCTGTCAACTGATCACCACCTGAGTAAGATCCGATGGCGGGGGAGGAAGCCGGACAGACGCACAGGCCCGAACTTATTGTGAGGGGCTGCTGGAAACGTCTGTCAGAGTCCTCCGTTAGGGAGATCTTTAACTCCCACCTCCGAGAGAACTTAAAACAGATTGCAAGGGAGGCTGGAGACAAAAGAGTGCGAGTGGACCATGTTCTCTCACCTCCATTGTTGAAGCAGCAGCCAGAAGTTGTGGCCATAAGGCCTCTGGTGCTTGTCACAGCCACAATCCCTGAACCCGGCAGTTGACACACAAAATAAGGGATGTCGTCAAGCTGAAGGAGGAGGCCCACCAGGCTCACCTGGCCTGTGGGTCCCCTGAGGCAGCTGACAGGTACCGGCAGGCCAAGCGTACAGCAGCCCCGGATGTTGGGGAACCAAAAACTTGGGTCTGGAAGGAGTTTGGGGAGGCCATGGAGGAGAACTATCGGTTGGCCTCAAGGAGGTCCTGGCAAACCGTCTGGCGTCTCAGGAAGGGAAAGCAGTGCCCTACCAACACGGTTCACAGTGGAGGTGGGGATCTGCTGACCTCAACTGAGGATGCTGCAGGGCGGTGATGGGAATACTATATACACCTCAGCAACATTGCATGGCATTCAGGGAAAGTGCCCCTGCACTGGCAGACCGGTGTGGAAGTTCCTTTATTAAAGAAGAATGGACCGGAGAGTGTCTTCCAATTACAGAGGGATCACAATTCTCAGTCTCCCCGCGAAGTCTATTCCAGGTAACTAGGGAGGAGAATCCAGCCGATAGTCCAATCTCAGATCCAAGAGGAACAATGCGGGTTCCATCCTGTACGTGAAACCCTTGACCAGCTCTACACTCTCAGTATAGTGCTGGAGGGATCATGGGACTTTGCCCAACCATCCACATGTGCTTTGTGGACTTGGAGAAGGCATTCGACCGGGTCCCTTATTACGGGCTGTGCGGTCTCTGTACGACCTGAGCAGGAGCTTGGTTCGCATTGTTGGCAGTAAGTCAGATCTGTTCCCAGTGCATGTAATCCTCCAGCAGGGCTGCCCTTTGTCACCGGCCCTGTTCATTATTTACGTGGACTGGATTTGTACGCGCAGCCAAGGTCTGGGGGGGGGGGCTCGGTTTGTAGACCACAGAATCTTATTGGTGCTTTTTGCAGATGATTTTGTCCTGTTGGCTCCCTCAGACCGGGTCTTCAAGCATGTGCAGGGGTGGTTTGCAGCCGAGTGTGAGATGGCCGGCATAGCACTTCTAAATCTGAGGCCATGGTTCTCGACAGGAAAAAGGTTGTTTGCACCCTCGGAGAGGACATCCTGCCTCAAGTGGAAGAGTTCAAGTATCTTGGGGTCTTGTTCACGAGTGACTGTCGAATGGAAGGGTAGATAGACTGACAGATTGATGCAGTGGCGGCAGTCATGCGGTCGATGTACTGGTCCGTCTTGGTGAAGAAGAAGCTGAGCCAGAAGGCAAAGCTCTCTATTTACCGATCTACATTCCCACCCTCACCTATGGTCATGAACTTAGGGTCATGACCGATACAAGAGCCCACAATGAGTTTGCTCCACATGGTGGCAGGAAGTACTCTTTGTGATAGGGTGAGGAGTTCTGTCACCCGGGAGGAGCTCACGGTAGAGCGGCTGCAGTTGAGGTGGCTTGTGCATCTTTTCCGGATCATTCCTTGACGCCTTCCCGGGGAGGTGTTCCAAGCATGTCCCACTTGAGGGAGACACAGAGGAAGACCCAGGACATTCAGTAGGGACTTTGTCTCCCAGCTGGCCTGGGAACGCGTCAGAACCCTGGTGGAGGTGTCTGGGGAGAGGGATGTCTGGGCTTTCCTTCTGAGACTGCTGCCCCTGTAACTCGGCCTCGGATGGGTGGAAGAAAATGGATGAATGGATGGATGTATTGACAGTTTGAATTCAAGGTTTTTTTTTTTTTTTTTTTTTTTTTTCAAACTCTGGCTTAAAATCGGAAGCGCGGCATCAACACCAACATCACAATAACAATCCTGGTTAGAAATTCTGCTTTTACCTCCGCTGAACGCCTCTCTCATCTTTTTACTTTGACTTAATTTTTCCAGTTGCCGCCTCCACCGTCTCACCAATGATTCATTGATACCAAGCTTACTCTCTTATGCAAAGCTCTTTGATGGCCAGATCAATTGACCGGTGTATAAGCAATAGGGTTCACAACACAAGAAAATGTTGCGGCTTACAATCCGAACTATACTGTTATTGACATTTAAAAGTCTGGAAAAGGTCACGTAGCCAATATACAGTAAGTTCAGCAATATCAGTTAAGAGACGTTTATTCACAAATGGCAAAAATGGAACACAAGTGAATAATCCTCAACATAGTTTGTGTGCTTGAGGAGTGGCATGCCTCACAAATTCAAAAATTATCCTAGGAGCTGAGCCCAATGACGAGTCATCCATGAGCTCACAATGAAACCAGAGTAATGTCTGAGGACCTGCAAGCCTCACTTGCCTCACTTAAAGTCAAAGTTTTTAATTAAACCATTGTCACGGAAGAGTTGTCAAAAGCTGCCGAGCAAATATTCTTTAGATGACGAGACAAAAGTGCAGTGTGTACATTATGTACAGCAAATGGGAGTTGTACCTTTGGCACCAAGCATCTCAGCAATGCATTTTTTGCTCTCACCTCTGAAGGCTGATCATTTGAAGGATGTGTCAGACAGACACGACACAAACAGGGCAAAGATGTTTCTGGCGGACATGAAAAAGTCACTCAGCCAGGTGAACTTCCAACATATTTTATCTGCTCTGCAAGCATACAAGAAGACTGACAACCTTGATATCCTGCTAACTGAAATGGCACCATTGACTGAAGATGCTAACACTCATAGTCTTCTACGTGGTAAGTAATTGGATTTGTTACATTTGCGTGATGCATTTGTGCTATGTCTCCTGTGTAATCCTCATCTATGTCCCACACTGACGTTTAATTATTTTTTTCTATTCGCGTGCCAATGGATAAAAAATCTAAAATAGTGTAATTTCAGCAGCAACAGTCAAGTATAGTCATTGTAAAAACAACTATGATTCAAATCATACATACAATAGCATGTATGGTACAATTTTAATCTTGTACGTAGTGTAAGCACACTGTCCTGCTGATGTCAATGTTCATTATATGTGCTTTTATTTTCCGACATATTTGTATTTTGTAGTTGCGTCATTGATCAAATCTTGTACTTAACAAAATTGGTTAGATTGTGGTCCATTGCTTAGTTGTTAAATTTTGCTGGATGTCGTTGAAATGTCTCATGGAACCACATGTGTTACAGGCATATACCAGTTTGTGCGGCCACATCATAAAAAGCAGTTTGATTTCAACTGTCACCAGCTGACTGGACAGGGCTGTGGATATAAACCAACGCACTCAGTGTCCAAAGATGAAAAAGTACTTCAATGGCAGAATGGTATGGCAGAAATTATGTCACATGATTTGCTGTTCCAGAAGGACAGGTTGACAAATCACTTTTTCCACAGCTCCAGAGGGCAAAATGGCCACTTCTCCATGTGATACAGCTGGAAATAATGAACATAATGCCAAACTACTCAACAAAGGAGGGCATCACCTTACCGATCAAACAACTGAACCTGCATCAGGTACAGTCATGCATTCTCACACTCATCTCACTCATACTCGAGCTGATTTACCATCAAGCAAACCCTGATGGAGTTTGACTATCGGACGACAAGTTAAATGGACTGTCCAGTGCTCCAAAAACCGAATACAAGAAATGTACATACAGAGAAATCTGTATTGGACAGCGTTGGCTGTCTCTGCTGCCTTTTTCATCAGTTGTACATTTGTCTCTTGTACAAAACAACTTGAGTGAAACATTGGTTTAACACCCAAGTAAAAACAGATACCCCAACGAAGCATTTATGTGTTGTTGCTACTCTGGTCACTTTATGTTTGGGGCAAGGCAGCTTGGAGGGGTGTGGGGGTGGGCGGGGGGTTG
>OMPJ01000101.1:0-14018 GCA_900312935.1 Carapus acus
TATATGTCATTTGAAAACTTGCAATATCTCCATATCTCTATGTAACTACAGAGGCACACCATAGCTCTGTCGCTCTTTGTCATCTTTTTAGGCACTCTTGCATTTGCCTCATGCACAGACCAACATACTGGGCCAATAATGTGCAGCTCCCTACAAAAAAACAATGCAATTGAAACGCTGAAATAAAAACAGAAACCCCAATGCCACTCTAAACATGCAGCAGTTGTACCTGCATGGCGTTGTCCAGGCTGTGTGGTCCCCTTTAGAGAGGTACAGCGTTTATTAATGAAACTAAACCAAATGAAGTTGTGAAGTGTTCAGGCGTTCCCTGCACAATTGAACCAAGTCTCTCCTTTAATTTCCTTGTGCCTGTCTTTGTGAGTTGGTGAGTGGATCAGCACTGTTGCATGTGCAATGCATCATTATAGCCACGAGGAGTCAGATAATTCTAATTTTGCTAGCAATGAGCTTCACACCTACTATATACAGTATGTGTAGCAAGACTTGCATGGTTTTTAATCATGTTGTAGGAACGCGGTCGTTATGTAACTCAGCACAACAAAAAACAAATCGGTCAATTGAAAGATTTGATTTTGGATCAATAATTTGCTACTGCCATCTGTCAGGCATGCAAAATTTGCTCACCGGGATGCTTCACGTTTTGTCACTTTAACATTTAATGAAACTCTTATCAGATTAACTCTATCTCTGTGCAATCCCAACAATGGCACAACAATGACTAGATGGTATTCACATGGATCTCCTCTGGGGACCTTGTTATCTTGACTGGCATCACCCACTTGCTGTCAAACATTTATTGCACATATATGGCAAAACAACTTATTTCTTCTCTGGTCAGTGCTGACAATAACAGCTGATACTCAATAATCAAGCCAAAAAATGTCGAAAACAGATTTGTACAGATACTGTGCACATTCTGAACAACATCTCAGTCTCTCTGTTTTTTATTGGGAAAGAAAGTCTTACGTGTGAGAGTAGTTGAAAAAAGATAGTGGGAGTGTAGATTTTAACATAGAATACAATTTTGAAAATAAAGTTCGAAGAATTTATTTATGCTGTATTAAACCCCAAGGGAAATAAGTGACTGCTCCTAGCCTTCTCAGACCTGGGTTTTTAAGTCAGTGTCTTGCACGAGGAACCTTAAGTTTGTGGCGTTGGCTTTGATTAACTTGGCATGTGTTTAATACATTTTCAATTTGCCCATCTTCGATGAATTTGAATAATTAACAGAAATACTTTTAAGGTTTGCTGTATTTCCGAAAATAATTGCTTTTAAAACTCTTCATATTGCAGCGGTAATCATTTCTATTTACTCACATCCTTGCAGTCATGATGCCCCATGCACAAGTCTATTTGGCTTTACAGAGTCAACGTTTTTGACTTGTCCTCGTGTTCAGTTTTGTTGTAACAAGCAGACCTTTAACAACCACAAGGAAACGCTTCAAAATACTCAGACTGATGGCTCTATGTCTTTTTGTAACCGTAAGGGCTCAGATGACTGTCTCGTGAAAATCTGGGGTACTGACGATGGACGTTTGTTGGCGACCCTGCGCGGCCATGCCGCTGAGATCTCGGACATGGCTGTGAGCTACGAGAACACAATGATTGCTGCTGGATCCTGCGACAAGACCATCAGAGTGTGGTGCTTACAGACCTGTGCACCTTTAGCCGTGCTAGAAGGACATGCAGCCTCCATCACCTCACTACAGGTCAGTAGTTTGTGATGTTTTTTTATCTTTTTTTTTTTGGATGTAAAACATCTACCTTATAATTTTTTCAATGTCCGTTTATAGCTGCAACTTGGCTGTAAATAGTTTTGCTCTAACCTTCCAATCAGAGGACAAAGACATATTAACGTTATTGTGGACCAACAAGATGGCCCTGTGAGGCAAATTTGAAATTGCAAGGGATTAAAGAAACAGTTTGATTGCTGATATAGTGATTATATAAATTATATCGTCCGAGCAGCACCACTGACTCTGAAGGCCCCAGGCAGATAAATTGACCCTGGCAAAGAGGCTGAGATCCCTGGCAAGGAGATCTGACTAGGCAAAAAAATCTAATGTCCACATAGATGTACTCGAAGCAGCACAGCTAAGAGAAACACCATGAAGGAGAGAATAGACTAAACTAGACCAGATTTTTCGATGGTGCACAATGGAATGCTATTCTTTTACACGATAAAAGTGTATAATTAAGTGAGGTTACCCAAACATCAATGGCGGATATAGTAAACAATATGTTTTTTGTATGTTAGCTGCACTGGTTGTCGGTGACGTTTCATGGTTTGCAATACAAAAAGTTAGATGATGGCATGCTTTTAAGGATTAGATATTTATTTTGTTTCGTTCTGTTCTTTTAGTAATGCTGCTGTGAAATATGACAGTAAACACTATTTACACTATTTATATGACTCCCAAGTCATCTCTCTCAAATTTCTGCTGTGATGTGACTAATGTTTTAGGAGGATCTCCAAATATATTCAGCTCTCTCCTTGGTTGTGTTTGCAGTTTTCACCTCTGTGCAGCGGTTCGAAGCGCTACCTTTCCTCCACAGGAGCTGATGGCACTATATGCTTCTGGCAATGGGATGCGCGAATGCTGAAATTTGGGTGAGAACATCCCATGTACATATTCTCATCAGCATGCAGGTGGACATAGTTGAATAAGAGGACAAATACAGCCGTTACACACAGTACAGACAATTTAGTGTTTTATTCATAGGAGCAATATGTAAGCATCGTCCAGTTACAACGTATGATTAATCCATATCATTATGTTATCATTGCTCCATTCCATGTATTTTTTGTCAATGATTGAAACTTGAATACATGTTATTGAATGAATGATTTCATGGAAGTGTTGTGCGTACCTCTTCATCTGGTAAATTTGTATACAGCTCTTTGTTTAGAAAATTCGAATTTTTAGAAGTATAAATCGCACGATTGAAAATATGGATAATAATGAAGTGAAAAAGACCCAAAACAAAAATGACAGAACTAAACAAAATACAACATAAAAGTCGCACCAGACAAGAAGTCGCATTTTTGGTGACAAATTTATTATACAAAATTGGAGACCAAGAACGGACACTCCATCTCGCAAGACAAATTGAAATAATAATTACAGTAACAATAGAGTAGAGAAAAACAAGGAGAGTAAGTGTACAGCATGCCAATGTAACACAATGATGGTTATTCAGCTACATGAAGCAAAGACAACCAACTGAATATGTACAGTATCTGATAAGTTATCGTCACAATTATTCAAATAACTGGAGCTTAAAAAACAGGCTAAGAAGTTCACCAAACCCTCGATCTCACTCCAAATCACAAAATCCATTGAATTCTTTGTCCTTGGTGTAGCTTCTGAACAACTCTACCAACTCCAGCACTTAAATTCCTGTAACTGCCGTCAAGTACCGTAATGTTGAAATTTTGGTGGTTCAGGCAGTGGTAGTAGATACTGGTACACAAGCCTCGAGTGCCCTCGCATGGTTGTCAGTGTGACAATAATGAACATGTGAAATTATATGTTTTATTTGTTTCCCATATACGTCGTATCTTAGTATAATTCGCAAAGTATGAACAAAAGTGTGACTTATTTGTTGTAAAATATGATACTTAAGTTGTACCAGAGGGAAATTGCCTTACTTCACTAGATTACTCCTCATTATTTGAAGAGCTTCGAGCAGCTCAGTATAGTGCCGTATAGTATATCCACCCTTAAATAGGGTTACAAGAACTGTTGTTTACATTATTGTGTGTTGTGTCCAATTCACCCTTTGAAAGTGATAGATATTAGATCAGTAAAAAAAAAAGTCTCAATGAGCCATTTGACGATCTAATGAGCTGTTTTAAATAGATAGATTACAACGCACAAATATCAAGGCAGTAATTGTAACTTCCCATGGACACTGCTTATTGTTGTGCATGTCTTTCTTTAGTCAGAGGCCCAGCAAATTCACAGAGCGCTCCCGACCTGGTGTCCAGATGATCTGCTCCTCTTTCAGTGCAGGTGAAATTAAGACTTTTTTTGTGCATATGTGTGTGATAATCACTCAGAATCTGTGTCACAATTGTACCCACCTTATAAGTGAGTATTGTGTGACTCAGGTGTGATATAAGACGTCATATCTAGGATGTCCGATATTGGCTTTTTTGCCGATATCCGATATGCCGATATTGTCCAACTCGAAATTTACCGATACCGATAACAGCCGATACCGATATGTGCGCCGGAAAACGCTTCAGGAGCGCATAGGCACTATTTCGGTGTAACGCAAGCATTATTTTATTTTTATGTTTTTTTTTTTTTGTTTTGTTTTAAAGCAAAAAATCCGATACCGATATTACATTTTTATGCTAATATCGGGCCGATAATATCAGTGGGCCGATATTATATTGTAAACATCTCTAGTTATATCCCATGATATTCTGTACTAATCACACTACCGGTAATCAAGTGTTTTTGTGCACATGTTTGTGTGTGTGTGTGTCTTTGTGTGTGTGTGTGTGTGTGTTTGCAGGGGGAATGTTCTTGGCCACAGGAAGTACAGATCACATCATCAGGGTGTACTACTTTGGCTCAGGCCAGCCAGAGAAGATCTCTGAACTTGAGTCCCATACAGTGAGAGAACTGAAATCGCAGTTTCTGAAAAATTATTGTCTTTTTAATCCATACTTGTAGAGATAATGTTCCAAAATTGATGAATGTGTGTGGGTGAATTGAATTTTCAGTCGATAATTCAGGGTCTTGCTAATAATTTTCCACAAACATTTCTTTAAACAATACCATCTGAAAAAATACATACATTGTAACATACAGTAAAATGTCCACATTGAGACACTGTATATGATCATTTCAGACAGGAAGAATGACAGGAACAATGGATTTTGTTGACCATTCACCCACTTTCTTTTCACTCAGGACAAAGTTGACAGCATCCAGTTTTCACATTGCAGTGACAGGTATGTGTACAGAGGGAGAGAATGTGTGAGCTTGTGGTACCTCAGGGTGTTATAATACGGTATAATGGTGTCAGCAGAAATGCCACCTTTACTTGGTTACACACTTGCACATATCATGCATTTGCTGAGTGCTAAATTGTGTGTGCGTATGTGGATCTGGCAGAAAAACAAGCAGAGCAGTTATTCCCAGTGGTTGCTGTAATCTCAGCAGTGAGGGAAGCAGACTGATGCAAAGGGGTGGGACGAGAGAGATGATGCAGGGCGCTCATAGTTTGAACATGTGATTAGAGTGTCTTTTGCAGTCAATACACAGATGACAAAAAATATCTAACGGACCTGTACCTGTACACCCATATTTGTGTCTGCTTATTGTAGGTTTGTGAGTGGCAGCAGAGATGGTACTGCACGAATCTGGCAGCTGCAGCCCCAGGGCTGGAGGAGCATTCTGCTTGATATGCAGACCAAATTACCTGGGTATGTGTGTGCGTGTGTGCATGTGTGTGTGCGTGCGTGCGTGCGTGTGCGTGCGTGTGCGTGCGTGCTTGTGTGTATGTGTGGTTCAGTTAAAGAATTTAAGGAGTTACGAGTTCAAATACTGTACACAATCTGTGAAGAGGGACATTTTTACAACTAAAGTCTTAATTTCTACGTTCTTAAGAGTAATTGATTATAAGGATGTTGTATTCAATTTTCTGAATCAGGTTTGGTATATTGGTTAGCAACCTGAATAGACTGATAACGGATATGCCATTGTTTAGCAACTCGCACCATGGCTTTATAGCAAGGAGGTTGCCAGTTCATTTCCTGGCTGGGACCTTTCTGCGTGGAGTTCTGTCCGTCTATATGTGGGTTTTCGCCAGTCACTTTCACTTCCGCCCACCACCAAAAACATACACAGTAGGCGAATTGGTGATGATAAATTGCCTCCTTAGGAGTGGATGTGATTGGTTGTCTGCCTCTGTGTGGCCCTACAATGGACTGGCAACAATGTTTGTGGTGCTGCTGGGATAGGCTACAGCTCATCCACCTCCCCAGTTAGGACTAAACAGGTCCTTTTTTTTGTATTTATTGGAAGTTAGTAAAATTGAGTTGGTGTATTCTGTTGATAAACTCAAATGATCAACGGTTTTTTGACATGGAGAAGTGCACAACACATTCAAATTTCAGTTGTGGTATTGTATCGCTTATGTACCAGTGGAATTATCACAACTACTGCAACAACGTGTTTTAATAATGACCCAGGCAAATCTGATGATGGTTGTTACCTTTCTAGGAAGTACAACCCACCTCCTCTTGAAGATAAGGTGACTAAGCTGAAGGTTACCATGGTAGCATGGGATCGCCATGACAGCACAGTGATCACAGCGGCAAATAACCTCACACTGAAGGTGTGGAATTCCAACACAGGAAACCTTGTCCACATTCTCATGGTATGTGGTGATTTTTGTTGTTCTTAATCTTTTCAGAATGCACATGAAATCATCAAGTTACCTCTTAAGTCATTAACATAACTGTATTGTCACCCTTGTGACAAAGCCATGTAATGTTGTATTTACCCTGAGCATCTGACGCATATCCAGACTTAATTGTTCCTCTAACTATTAGTAGACATTCTAGGGTAATGATCAATCATTGCTGAACTTCAACTGCAGGGCCATGAAGATGAGGTATTCGTTTTGGAGCCACACCCATTTGACCCTAGAATCCTACTCTCAGCGGGACATGATGGGAACTGTGTTGTGTGGGACCTGGCCAAAGGAGCCAAGATCCGGTCCTATTTTAACATGGTGAGATGCAAGACCTTTGTTTTCAGCCCCCCAGTGGCTAGCACTCATCTTCTTCAGGATTTTCCTCAGGGAACTGATGAAGTTTTCTGATTGACACACCTTTCAATTATTTTCTTCATCATAGTCTATGTTGATAACATTCACAAAGTGCTAGCTGATTCAGACAAACTATATTTTCTAATGTATCTTAACAGTAGCTAGACAAGCAAGTAATACTGAAATCTGGTTGTGGGTCTGTATTGACCTCTGTTATTGTTACTGTAGCAGTTACTCAGTAATTCACAGAAATAAGGAGAAAAGTGAGACGTGTTGGAAAAACCGTCACAGATTTAGAGAAAGATTCGACCCAACTCAAAAGTTGAGTCTTAATCAGAATTTGATTTGAAAGACATCAGTATGCAGTATTGTTCTTCCCCAAAAAGATGTTCTTGTTTTATTTTTCCTCTGAATATGTCTGGTTAATAGTTAGTTGCACCTTGATAGATTGCAGCTGAAGTAAAGAGGAACAGCTGTTTTGAACAGACATCAATTGAATGATGGATCATTATTGTGGTTGTAGGTTTCTCTTGATGCAAAATAAGACATTTTTTGTAAGATCACCCATTTTCCACCACATTCAGTCTGTCTATTACAACATTGTTGTTCCCCCCTCAATGTGTTCATATTTACCCCTTCTCGTGTTATCGAGCCATTTGGAGGCATTTAAATGTTTCGGTGTTCTGTCCACACACAGAGAGAAATTTGAAACCAAACAGTCATGGACAAATCACTCAAGTCAGTGGGACAGTGTTAATGTGGATTATTGATCCAAGTGCCATGTAGCTTCATCTGCCATCTAACCATAGTGGCAAGGGATTTCCCTAAAGAAGAGTGACAAATGATTTTTAATGTGTATGTGGCCCAATCTCAGTCTTTCTCTTCTTGGTCAGATTGAAGGCCAAGGTCATGGGGCATTGTTTGACTGCAAATGTAGTCCAGATGGACAGCATTTCGCTGCTACAGATTCCCACGGACACCTACTCATTTTTGGCTTCGGCTCGAGTGGCAAGTATGACAAGGTAATGTTACACAGTCTCAACACAGACTGACCTTTCACCTTCACACTATCAAGTCAAGTTGACCAATTCGTACTGGCAGTATATTTTGGTGTTTTTGGTCCGCAATTAGTCCTGCACTGTTTAGTGTGCCCCCATGACAGTTAAATCAAAAGGACTTAGTGGTTGTCAGGTCTCTCTCTATGGTTGTCATCTCAAGACAAACGTAGGCATTTGGAGAGATTCACATTCAGAAGACATTGAAAATCAATCCTCAGTGTAATAGGAAGTTTCATCTGCATCAACTCAAGGTGGCTTTTTAGTGTCACGAATGGATATTTGTCATATATTCAAATGTAAAACCAAGATACATTGGGGAGTTCATCAGATTTCTGTATTTATTACAGATTACTATAAAACCATTTTAGCTTTTTTTGGCTTTGTTTTGTTTTCAAGCACTGGCATTATTGATTGATAGCAAAGAAGGAATTTTACAGTGCACAGAACAATGTTTAAATATTGACAAGCTAACTACGACAAACCTCTTTGAAGCTTTAACTTTCATCGATGCGTGAACAAAGTTTTGTTTTTCAATTTTAGATAGCGGACCAGATGTTCTTCCACACTGATTATCGGCCTCTGATCCGGGATGCCAACAACTATGTGCTGGATGAGCAGACCCAGCAGGCACCACATCTCATGCCACCGCCATTCCTAGTAGATGTGGATGGTAACCCTCATCCCCCCAGATACCAGAGACTTGTGCCTGGCAGGGAAGGATGCAGGGAGGAGCAGCTGATCCCACAGATGGGTGTCACTTCTTCAGGTATGAGGGCCCTCAAACTATTCAGGGGAGGGGTAATTTGAATTGAGCAGAAAAGAAATCTGGATCTCGCAAGCGTGTCAAACCTTTATGAAGATGACCCTTTCTGTTTAATCAGTGCTTACCTGTTACTCTTGTCAAGATGATCATTTTGGGGGGCACCCTACAGGGTGTCCGCAACTACTTTTCCACGCTCGGCCATGACTTTTAAATGGGGTGGAGGGGATACAAATGACTATGGTATATCTCTGCGCTCGGCCGTGAGTTGTCAACGGGTGGCGGGGGGGTGTACAAGCACTATTTTTCCGCGGTCGGGTGCGAGTTGTTGACGGGGGTGAGAGGATGCAAGCGACTATTTTTCCGTGGTAGGGCGTGACTTTTCGGCTTTGGGTGGGGCACGTGACCAATTTGTCCGCGGCACACTAGTGTGCCAAGGCACACTGGTTGAAAAACACTGAAAACACTATGATTGCATCATATCAGGTTTGCATAGGGAGCTCTGCGTCCCGCTCTGTGGCACACTTCAGGGCTGTATTCACACTGTTGTCACATAGTTGCATTTGGATCATAACACAACCAAAAAAAAGAATTCAGAAAAAAAGAAGTATTTAAAATTAAGACCTGCAGCGTGAACATACATTGAGAATGATTAGACTTAGACTTAGACTTAGACTTAGAGGACTTTTATTGTCATTGCACAAAAAGACACTGCAGTGAAATCATGTACAATGAAATGTCGTTGCTAGGCAACCGACAATAGCACTCAACTTTACTTTTATGATAAACTCGAATTGCACTTAAGTTATTGCACCTATTCAGACAGTGGTAAGTGTCAGTGACTGGTTGAGATAGTTTTATCTCTGTGTATAAGGGGGGGTGGAGAGGGATGGGGGGGCGGCTGGCGGAGAGTCATCACGCAGAGGCAGCGTTGAGTAGTCTAACCGCCAGGGAGAAGAAACTGTTCCTCAATCTGGAAGTTCTGCATAAGATGCAGCGGTTGAGGAGTTAGAGGACTTAAAAGAGCTCCATCTACGACTTGAGGGGTGTGGGAACCCCATTTTAGGAATATGTTGCCATAAAAGCTAAGTAGTTTAGACACCAAGGTGTTCATCCCTGAAACTGCTATGGTTATTGGTTATTGTAAAATTGTTTACAGTTGGCCTGATGTTGATGGCTGTAGACATCCCATGGTACTGTTCAGCTTCTTACCTGCATTTATGAATGTATTTCAGGTCTGAACCAAGTTGTGAGTGAACAGGCAGTGGATGGGTCAAGTCCCCTGGATACAATGATCCAGAGGCTTCAGCAGGAGCAAGACCAAAGACTGGGAACAATCGACCTCAGAGCCAGCAGAGGTAGAGACACCAACAACTATGACATGGAGCAGGTTGAACTCTCTTCCAGCACATGGAGACTGAGAGTGTCTATCAATAGTTCTTAATAGTATAAGGCACCAACAATAACATTACCGATAATAGTAGAAGGCACCAACACAGTAAAACAGGGTGAATAATCAAGGGTGCAGAAGTCCTAAGTTTTGGTCCAAGGGAGGGAAAACAGACATTTTTGTTATTAGGAAAACCAGCAACATGGAGATAAAGGATCTAGCAAAGTTGGCAACATGGAATCACTGAGGGATGTGATTGCACAGGTGGATAAAAGGACACATGTGGCAACTTAAGAGAAAGCAAGTGTAGAGAAAGCTGATCCATGACAGAACATACATTCAGAAAGTCACTTTGTGCTTGTGATGGTTTCTCTCCTCTTGATATCACACCCAAATTAAAAAATGTAAATATCAGGTCAATTTGATTTTATTTATTTTGCAAAATGCAACAAATTCTTCAGCGGGCCATCACGCCATCTGTCACCAACTAAGTGACTCAGACAAGGCAACTATGTTCTCCTGTCTCTTTCTGACGTTGGTCCTCATCAGGATCAGTGGGTTCACCGACAGAGGTGCACTCTCCACCCAATGTGGGTCTGCGTCGCAGCGGTCAGATTGAGGGTGTCCGTCAGATGCACAGCAATGCTCCCCGTAGCCAGATGGCAACAGAGGGGGATCTTGTAGCCTGGAGTCGAAGGGTGCTAGTCCCAGAGCTGGAGCGTGCATCTGTCAGGTAACTCATTCACAACTTACAGTGCTTTTACACACTGACTTCTCTTGGAAAGATGAATTCCTTAGACGTTATTTTCAGGGTATCTACATATACTATCCATGAACCTTGTGACCATCGTTGGTTTGTTGATTGTATAGGAGACAGATGAACTGGCGAGAGGCTAAAGGAGAGGAAGAAATCAATATTTACCAGTCAGAAAGGAGGAGACGCACGATTCACTCCCTCCCGAAGGAAAGCAGAGTAAGTGAATAACTGTACTTGATAACAGCCTCACACATTGTTTTAGCAATGTGCTGGAATGCATTAACGTATTTGATCACTCCTAGTTTGAGGAATAGTCTCCCTTGTTTCCGTAACATTTCCACATCCTTCAATGTGTCATCCTTCCTTTCTCTTCTCAATGACAAAGCGCTCTCACATGGAACAAGCTTGTCACATGACGATGATTTTAGTGCGGCACGTCTCTTTTCTTGCACTTATGCACGGTTCGTCTCCTTGAATAGGCCCTAGGGGATTGATAAAGTTTTTCTGACTGTGACTCACATTCCTGTCCCTCAGGTACATCCCTCATCAGAACCTGTCGTTGATGAGGGGAGGCGTAGCCAAGGAAATCATGGATATCAGACACGTGCTGCTATGGAGGAAACAAGTCGCCAAAGTGCCGATGTGGCTGATGATGACGACAGCACCTCTGAGGTGACTGGATACAATCGTCACTTTCACATTCACTCAGCAAACCATTATTCTTCCTTGTGTAGTGAATGCGGGGTTAGTGTGAAGGTGTTTAATTGTCAATGATATGGTCAAAACATGCACAACGCTGTACAACTGCACCCAAAACATGGCCAATACAGCGTTTTGCAAAAAATGGCACCAAGGTGCATATTAACCTCACTCTACTCTGTTGCCTTGGTGATGATGTCATCAATATCATAACTTTGGTCCCAGAGGGAGTGAAGGAAGGAATGAAGCCTGTCTCTTGTGACAAGGACTGTGGTTGGCTGTTAGTTATGATGTCCTCAATATGATGACCTCACAATTTGGGTCCCGTACGAAGTAAAGGAAGGAATGCAGTCTGTGTCCTGTGATATGAACTGCGGTTGGCTTTTAACCGTGGTCATGACAGATGGCGTTGCTAACAGACTGTGACCTGCTTAAATATCAGTGTGGCCAGTCAGGTTCAGTGTGAAAGTGTATATATGGCCATTTAGAGTAGTGAGTGGGTTAGAGTAGAGCCTATGTGCAAATGACATTTGAATTTGAAAAAATTAGATTTTATTATTTTATCGCCAATCATAACCGAGGTTAACTCGAGGCTCTCTCTAAGATGGCATAGGTAAGGACCAACCTCTCTAACAGTTATTGGTACATACAGAGACTAAACATTTCCCACATCAGCATGCACTTCACAACAGTGGCAAGGAAAGACTCCCATTTAATGGGTAGAAATCTCGGGCAGACACAGACTGCAGGCAGATTTTTGTCATCTGTCTTTTCTGCTCATTCTTCTGTTCATTCTTATGAGATTTTATTGATGACTCAGTGGCTTTTAAACATGTTTCTGTGTACAATGACCCAAAATTGTTAAACAGTCAAGTAGGACATAGGATTAAAACAAATTTCTAACTTGTTTCTCTTTGCCATGCAGTTTCACTCTCATGTATTGTATTAATTGTATTGCATTGTGTAAATTGTATTTATGATTTTGTCGCATCAGTACCAGCGAATGGGGTAGCACTGTCAATAACATTTTTTTTCTCAGGGAGAAATAGAGGTACGGCAAATTAATGGACATTCCTCAGAGGATGAGAAGGAAAAAGAAGTGGAGGAGAAAGAGCCCTGGCCAGATGACCACAGTATTTCTAGGTAGAAACACAAACGCACTGATAATGAGCACACAAAACTGGAGGCAAATGAAATCTTAAGTCAATAGATTTACACTACTTTCTTCTGTTTTCCTTTTGCAGTGACTATTCTAGTGATTATTCTGATTGGACAGCTGATGCCGGAATTAATCTTGAACCACCGAAGAAGAACATTAAAGTGAAAAAGAAAAGCAGTGGCTCTGAGGAGGATGGAGAGAAGAAAAAGGATGGGAAGAGAGACAGAAAAAAAGATAAAGTAGACAAAGATGGAACACTACCAAAGAAGAAGAAGCCAAAGGAGAAGAGGAAGGTTTGTTATTGATAGTGATCAATTCTGTTTTGCCTTTGCACTTAAAGCATATGAAGTATGACAATTTATATTCATTATATCATTTATATTCATTAGATAATGTAATATAGTGGACAGCAAGTGCCTGTAGGGTGATCAAACAGTTCACACATAGACTTTGTAGTATTTTTGCTATGTATTGTACATGTTTCAAGATATTACAAAATCTGTGTCAGCTTAGTAACAGAGGAATTTCTTATTGCCAATATTGTCTGTCAATTCATATTAATGCACATCTTACTTTTAAATTATTCATCATGTCAACATGGTGACAAGAGTGTTTTGTTTATTAGAGGACAGAGTTCCAGGAGCAAGGCTTAACCCTGGAGGAATGGCTTCCCTCTGCCTGGATCACAGACACCATACCACGCAGATGTCCCTACATACCACAGATGGGAGATGAGGTACACTATGTCTATCACGCCATCTCATCACAATAATCTCAGTCTCTGTCCTCAACGATTAGCTAGATCGACAACAAAACCAATTGTCAATAATCGCTGGTGAAGATGTCTTAGAGCAGGGGTCACCAACACGGTGCCCGCGGGCGCTAGGTCGCCCGCAATGACCACATGAGGCGCCCGCGGGCGTTCTCTAAAAATAGCACCACTCACCAGTGAGCTGCATCTAAAATTTTGTTTTATTCTGTTGCTATTTTAAAAAAAAAATCACACCGACATTTTAGAATGACAATATCCTAAAATGTGTTCATTATTCATGAGGTTTAGATAAGTTTGGGTGAAGTTTGACCTACTCCAGTACAATGATCAGTATTGTGCGCAGTGCGAGTGGAGGGAAAGCTAGCGGGGAAGCAGCGAAGATGGGCGCTCAATACAGGTTATGAAGCATGGCAGGAAAATGAAAGAAAACTCATCACTTTCACAACGAAAGGGAGGAGGGGTTCTTTTTTACATCTGTGAAAGAAACCTGCGTGTGTCTCACTTGCAGAGCGACTGTGGTGACGTCACTACAGGCAGAAAAAGCTGGTGAAAAAGTCAACAGAAGTGACCGAAGCCTGGTTTAGCGCTGCGTATTTTCTGATCAAGAGGA
>OMPJ01000102.1:0-29031 GCA_900312935.1 Carapus acus
TTTAAGGACACACATTTAGGTGATTCCCGAAGCTAACACAACAATCGCCGGCTAAGATAATAATTGCAATTCAGTCAGTAGCATCGGCCACCTAAGTGGAATTATTCTCAATTAATTGCCTTCTCAGTAAAATTACATGCGGTTACACGTGACAACATACAACAAAACACAATATATAATAAACAACCAAAGAGAGACTGTCTCTCTGATGCTAATTTTGAAAAGCTTCTGATTTGCCGTGTTAACAAGCACCTGTTGTAAATTGCTGAAAAAAAAAAAAAAAAAAAAGTATCTTTGATGTAGTTGAGCTTTTTTTTCCCTAAATTATAGCTTAGCTTACTACATTTCTATGGTGGGTAGCTTCAGTATAGTGAAGCTTCATTTAATATGGAGTAACTGGTAGCTTAGCTCACTACATTTTCCAAGTAGCTTGCCCAACACTGGCATCATGTAATTTGGGAAAAAGCAACACCCTTTGAATTCGTCACAACTTCTCTCTGTTGAAATGCCCCTTTGGAATTCATCTCACCCTCCCACATATTAAATCGATTCAAAAAGGGCTATAGATGGTTAGGAAAGAGGCTCTTTAGGTGTGGCATCCATTCTTTGCAGGAGACACCAAGTGGCCTTTTTGGCGGGGGAGACGAGAAAGTCTGCTGAAAGGACAATGGAGGAGCTAAGAATGCTCAGAACAATGAGGACTACGCATCCCCGAAGAAAATAGTCCACATTTGTGTATTGTAGCTTAGTATATACAGTAAGGTTGAGACAAAGAATTGTAAGGGGTTCAGACTTTGTGAACTGACCCCACCGCTGTCAGGGAAAGGAGACTGAACCCAGAGGCTTCTGTACCTGTGCCGAATGACTACTTGAGAATTGTGTGAGTAAATTGTTTTGAATAAAACTTATTGCAATTGGTGGATTGCAATCAGCAAATTTTCTCCCCTCTGAGAAAATAACTCACATGGGAGTGAAGGGCAACTCTCCCAACAGGATACTTGTCGGTGAGAACATGCACCTTGAACGGCTAACTCTGCTTTTAGCTCGAGAACCACACAAATCCAGGGCCGTTATCGGGGAACCATAGCAACAGAAACCATCTACGTCACTTCCGCTAACTATCCACAGCACCTGGCCGGTCCGTGAAAATATCTTTCAGTACGAAACCGGTCCGTGGCGCAATTGAGGTTGAATACCACTTAGCGACACGATAGCAGTGGGCGGATCAATCAAAAATATCGGTAATATCGATATGATATTGGCAAATTATATGCTATCGACCCGGTGAGATTGATTCTTTGTTTTAAGTTCCCCTCTTGTTTGCAATGTTGCCAGGTCGCCTGACTCGCCGTGCCTCTGTCAGCCTCGGCACCCTTGAAAAATATGCCCCTACATGGCCAGCCCAATGAAAAAAATATGGATGTAGCGCAGGGCAAGCACAATTTGTCCCACCGTCCTCCTTGTGTTTAGATGGTGCGCCGTCACGTCACATGACTTTGGCGCGCAAACAAAGATGAGACTTGCCGGCGCAGGTTCATCAGCACACACCCAAAGAGTATATAACAGAAGAATGACAGAGCGGAAGGGGAGCGCCGTCCGTCGATATTGTGGAAACAATCAATTTACATAAATATGTTAACATCCAAAAGAAATCATAGAGCTACCAAAATGGAGGGCGGACGGGAGAAATCCCCCATCCTAAGGTCCTGCTGCAAGACCCCCAGTCCAGAGGCAGAGGTCATTAGCAGAGGTCCTCCAGCATGGCAGAGAATGTCCAGGCAGGTTAGAGTGTCAAAAGTGACAAAGTGAGACAGTTGATTTATTACTAAAGTGAATCCAAATAGTATGGATTATGCTAAGGCTTAGGTGTAATACATTTACTCCATTAAAATTTGTATTTCAAATTACTTTGGCCCTCGTATTAAAGATATTTCTCAAAATCTTTTGATAACAAAGCATTTTCAATTTTATTATAAACTTTGTTCAAATTCTGTCGCGAATTGTAATTATTTGATGATTTCAAAAAAGAAAATGTCGCTTAAAACACTTGAGGTCATGCAAATTAATTGAGATTTAGCAAGTCAATGACGCATTCACCTTATTTGTTGAAAAGTATTGGTATCGGTATTAGTATCGGTGATACTAGCCTGTAAACATTTGGTATCGAACCGATACCAAAATGTGCAGTATCGCACACCACTATTATACGAATCGAAAACGACAACTTTCCGAGGCTGATTAATGGTATTACATGCAATGCCGTGCGTTTGTTACTGCGCACGCGCTGTTGTGTGTGAGAGTGTGTGTAAGTGTGTGTGTGAATGTGTGAGTGTTTGTGTGTCGAAAATCGGTATCATGAAGTGAGTTCAACTAGGAATAATTTCAAGTAAAAACAATTGGGATATAGTGCTCTCTGAGTCATCTGTAATTACAACAGTAGAATAAACTGCCTTAAAGTGAGAACATATCGCAAAGGTTGGAACATGGCCGATAAAGAGGGTAGGTCACCCGGAGCTGTATGGAGTCCTCTCCTCCTCTGCGTACCTCCGTCGCTTGCATGACATTAGCTCAAACCAGAGGCTAATGTGGGTTAGCAGGCCTTTCAGGCACATTCGAGTACTTAGCTGTTAGTGTTAATGACGGAGCTTTAGACAGTCCTTAAGTCCTGCTGTCCATTGTTTGTCCATGACTTCTGTGGACTACAGATAACACAGTGAGTTGGTGTTGTGTGTCGATCGGTGTCTATTCTCGAAGACTACTTTCCTAACCAAGGATTAAATGCCCGATTGGCTTTTAAGTAAGTCAATGTGAAAGGCGCGCAGAAACAAACGGAAGCGAGGGACCGCACAACGTAGATTTCACTCGTATAATTTTGTGTTTTCCGTGATTGACGAGGATGAAAATTACAATCTGAGAATGTACGATGAATCTTGCCCGGTTGGTTACGCAGTCATTTCTAACACTGGTCGTGTTTTTTTCTTTCTTTTTTTCTTTTTGTTTGAGTAGTGATTTATTTATCCGCGCCGTTTTCATCGCGAAAGCATGGTACCGATAGATCATCCGTTGCAATGGATTTCACTCAATATTGGAGTAATATTCCATCTTGTACCCAAGGATATGATGATGCTGTGGAAGAGAGGGTGATCAATGAGGAGTACAAGATATGGAAAAAGAACACACCCTTTCTCTATGACCTGGTGATGACTCATGCCCTGGAATGGCCAAGCCTCACTGTACAGTGGCTTCCAGATGTCAGCAGGTACTTTCCCCCTCATCTTAGTGCCATTGTAATATGGCTTAGCTACTTCCCAGTTTTACTGGTGAAACCCAAAAGTTCAAGTTCTCTCAAATGGCCCTTGTGAGCAAATAATCAGGATCAACCTCAGAGATCTACAGTATCTTAAAAGCAAAGAAATGCACTTTCTAATTGGTTATTGCTACCGACACACAATGTTCAATGTTCAGGAGCAAAACTGTTGTGAGTGTTCTGAAGTGTGCAAAATATCAATTCAGATGTTGTTTTTTTACATTGATATCAAAATCAATAACTGTGGCTGTGCTTGTCATTTTTTACTGAGAACATTCTCAAGACTATTGAGATATAATTTGTAACCAATCTCTATTTTAAAAGCAAGCCTGGCTATAACATATTTTTGCACAGATTGGAATGTGCGATTAATCTGTTATTTCACTGATATCGTTGTCGTTATGCATCCCCTGTTAACTTTTCAGTTAGGTGTGTGGTGGCCCTCTACTAGTTTTGAATATTAAATGGACAGAGTCCACTACATGCCAGAGATGTATCCGATTGTTCAATAACTCCTCCTCCTCTCCCTCTGGCTACTTTCTGTGCCATAGCAGTTTATCCATTGCATTGATGAATAAAATTTGTGGCATTTGATCAAATCGGTTTTAGTTTCTATGGTTACATATTGACAGAGACAAGTACACAACAGATCACAGCCACCAGATGCTAATGCCCACACATTGGGGATTTTTACCCTGCAGGCCTGAGGGGAAGGATTATACTGTCCACAGGCTGGTTTTGGGGACCCACACATCAGACGAGCAGAATCACCTTGTCATTGCCAGTGTCCAGGTGCCAAATGATGATGCTCAATTTGATGCATCACATTATGACAGCGAAAAAGGAGGTAAATAATGACATCATTGAAAGTCAACAAAGTGCTGTATTTTCCAGACTATAAGTCACCCCACAGTATAAGTCGCACCAGCCACAAAACGCATAGCAATGAAAAAAAAAATATATATATAAATCGCACCAGACTATATAACTCACATTTTTTCGGGGAAGTCAATATTACAACATCCAAGACCAAGAGCAGACATTTCATCCTGAAAGGCAAGTTATAATGATAACTGCTCTGATAACAAATGATTGCTCTGATAACAAAGCATCAAAAACAAGCTAACAAATTGACCAATCCCTCAATCTCACTCCAAGTCACAAAAACCATTGAATTCCGTCATTTCCGTCTTCCACTGCGCGGAATCGGTGGCGGCGCTTAAATTCCCATAATTGCTGAAAATTACCGTAATGTTTACTGAAAATTCCAGTGGCACAGGAGTAGTAGGTACTGGTACACAAGCCTAGAATGCCCTCAGAGCAGTTGTCATTGTGACAGAAATGAACATGTGAATTATGTATTTTATCAATTTCATATTTAAGTTGCATTTGAGTGTAAATCACACCCATGGCCAAACCATGAAAAAACTCTGGAAAATATGTCAATTATGTTTTGTAATGGGGCATGGGAATCCTCATACCTTTTCATACTCGCTCTAGTTTACCAGTCCATGATGAGGCAAGAATTTATCAAAATTGTTTAAATTCTGTTGAATGTCAAATGTATTATCTAATCTGTTTTGAATGCCAGGCCTATATTTCCTGTCTTCCAGCAGGTATGTTGCAAGGAGCACCACTCTGTTCGGGTGTCCTGAAGACTTTGTGGTGTAACTGGTAGAGTTAGTAATAGTATGTGCGAGTCTAAGTGATTTTAACCCATTAAAGATGAAATTGAGATATAAAGGGGATGATTGCTCATAAGGGAAAAAATACACGGGTCTGTCTCATTAATCAAGTGAGTTGCACTCTCCTTTTATCTGTCATATTTTGACAAGATGTCTTTAGTATGTTAGTTGTTCTAATTTATTCTGTTCTTAATAGTTTGTCATCCCTTAACATTTTGATGAAAAGAAAATACTCAGCATGTGTGTGATGGCTCATCTGTTTTTGTCGAATTTTTGTTTTCAGACAACATTGTGTCATAAGTTATTACAATATGACATTTGCTGTTCTCATGTCCTAATTGTTTCGATACTGACTAATCATGACAATAATGAGGAAATCCTTTACCAGAATTTGGCGGCTTTGGCTCTGTAAGTGGCAAAATAGAGATCGAGATCAAGATAAATCACGAGGGAGAGGTAAACAGAGCACGCTATATGCCTCAGAATCCCTGTATCATTGCCACGAAGACCCCCACTTCAGATGTGCTGGTTTTTGACTACACTAAACATCCATCTAAACCAGGTAGGATTCATGTAACTCAGACAGTGCAGTAGATAAACATATCAGATTATTGTTGCTGCCTAGCCATCGAGGAATATCATGGAAATGAGTTGTCTATATTCTTTTCATTTTAGATCCCAGCGGTGAATGCAGTCCTGACCTAAGACTGAAAGGCCACCAAAAGGAAGGCTATGGCCTGTCCTGGAATCCCAACCTCAGTGGCAACTTACTTAGTGCCTCTGATGATCATGTAAGTGATGCCCTAAACAACGGGCGAAAACCTATGGCTAGCGTGCCACACATGGCTCTTTCAGCCTTACCTTATTGTGGCTATCTGTGGCTTGGAAAGTTGAAAAATAAATACAGTCCTGCGCAAAGATGAATCAGAAATTGACTTCATACAGCCATGAGTCGCGGACGCTGCGCTGGCTGCATAGCAGGAGAGTTACAGTTACCCTAATTGTAACGATGTGGAATGCGGTTCCCCCTGTCCCCTGCCCCAAACCATACTTAGAGCAATAGTGCTCCTTGATCATGCAACAAAATGGTTGCAAAACTAGAAAAAATGCAGTGACAGTTAACATTTTATTGTTTTGACAAACACAGATGTAACCACAACAATAACTTCAAATGATCACATATAACATGTTGTTCCTAGGTGTATGATGCTACAACATACTGATTAAAGATGTCACAATGCATATTATTTGGTGGCATGTGTGCAATGATGTTCTCCTTGTAAGCTTATATATTTTTCTCCGTCTGAAAAGAATGACAAACTGTTCTTTATGATAGATTGTGGAATTTCTCCCCACCTGCAAAAATAGAAGCTCCAAAGACATCCCATTTCAGACAAAAATTAACAACAAGCTCGGTTTGAAGAAAACTTCTGCAACAATTGTCACTCAATGATAGACTTAAGTTACGTTAGATACTAACCGAGTGAGCCTTTCAGGAGGTTCCCTTCAGCACATTGGTTACATTAGATTTAATCGGCCACAATTATGCTAAGTCATCATTATAATGATGCAGCCAATTAACCAATTCAGACTGCACAGAAGCAAGCAACACCACTCCTGAATATGACATGCAGCTCTTTTGTGATATTTGCAGACCATATGTCTGTGGGACATTGGGGCTGGGCCAAAGGAAAGTAAGATTGTGGATGCGAAGACAATTTTCACTGGACACACAGCCGTGGTAGAAGACGTTTCCTGGCATTTGCTCCACGAATCCTTATTTGGCTCTGTGGCTGATGACCAAAAACTCATGATGTGAGTAGTTCACATTGAACTCCCCCCTTTAGAATTAGTTTTGAATGAAACTGCACTGACATTGTCTTTATCAGATGGGATACCCGATCGAACGACGCATCGAAAGCCAGCCACTCTGTAGATGCTCACACTGCAGAGGTCAACTGTCTGAGCTTCAACCCATACAGCGAATTCATTCTAGCTACTGGTTCAGCTGACAAGGTAGAAAAAATATGCATTTGAAATAAGTTCTCCTTTTGCAGGAACTTGAATGTTTGGGTTTTCCAGTCAAGCCGTTATGTCAGAACTGTTAAACAAATGCGAGTTAACTCTTGGAATGCGTTTACTCTTATCATTTTTTGTCAGTTTGGCCTGAAAGGGATGTACTAGTGAAGCTAGAAGAAAAAAAAATTGTGAAAAAGTTTTTTATTTTTTGTCACTAATTTCAGAAAGTGAAACTTAAAAAGATTCAGAGCACAGAGTGAAATAACTCAAGCCTCTGTTTTTTGAGTTTGATTATGGCTTCGAGGTAACCAAAGCCAAAATACTGTGTCTCAGAAAATTAACTTATAACAAAAAAGAATAAAAAAGGATATTAATCAACAGAAATATCAAGCTTCCAAAAATACCTCCTTTTGCTTGAATTACTGTATCAATGCAGTGTAACATAAAGGCAATAATACTTTGACAGTGTTCTGTCTACTGCATTGTTGGGTCTTCTGTCTCTCATTATCTTCTATACAATACCTCTCACATTCGCTGTGGACTCTGGTGAGATGAGTTTGCCCAATCAAGCACATTAATACCATGTTCATCGTACCATATTGTTAGTACTTTCAATTGTGTGTGCAGGTGCCACGTCCTGATAGACAATTAAATTGCTATCAAAGTAAAGCTTGTCAGCACAAGGAAGCATTAAGTCCTTGAAAATGTCCTGGTTGATGGCTATGTTAACTGTGGACTTAAAAAAACACAATGGACCAACACCAGCAGATGACCCTCCACTCAACTTTTGGTGGATGTACTTTGATACAATATTCTATGAACAATTAGCATCTTTAGCAATATGTGATTTGCCCTTGCTAAGAAAGATGTCAGTGACTAGCTTCTGGAGGTGTTTCAAGTCAGCGGTCTCTCTCATGATTATTTAGCTGAGTGATCCAGACTGAGAAACTGTTTTAAAGGCTCAGAAAAACTATGCAGGTGTTTGTAGTACATTAGCCGGTTGATGACTTGCCAATGTAGAGTTTTCTGTCAATACAGTGATCCCTCCCTATATTGTGATTCACCTGTCGTGGTCTTGGTACATTGCTGATCTCCATAAATGTTCAATGTAAATTGATATTGCAGTTTCCACAGTATATTTTTGTGGTTGATCGAAATTACGATTTTTGTAAAATTGGATGGTTTCAGTTGGGAAAAAAACATTTTCTGGCCTTAAAAAGTAATTCATTATTGATTTCAAATACAGACACTGTACTGTGGTGTACTTGAGACATAAAAACAGAACTAAAAACAGAGCACATTACTAGCAACGTAGCTTTTAGCATGCCACGCTCTTCTGTTAATTTTCTGTGCATGTACTTGCAGCATTTTTTGCTGTGTTGTGTAACTCTGTTTTAGCTTTTTGTATTAAATTGTAACTTAATTTAAACCCGTACAATGCCGCCCAAACATCCTGCACCTTCTTAACCCTTTGGCAGTGACCCCTGCCCCCAGAGGAAGACACATCTGATAGGTGAAACTCACTGATGATTCACTTAAACCAATTCTGTTTCTACTTCAAGTATTTTCACCCGTCACGGGCAGCTCTGGAATTTAACACCCCGATAGGTAAGGGTTTACTGCATTTGAATTTTCAGGGGCACTGAATTTCGGTTAATTATCTATAGGCCACAACAGACGTATAAACCACAGGCCTGTGACCTCCATGCCATGACAACACCCCTGTA
This sequence comes from Carapus acus, assembly GCA_900312935.1. Taxonomy (NCBI): domain Eukaryota; kingdom Metazoa; phylum Chordata; class Actinopteri; order Ophidiiformes; family Carapidae; genus Carapus; species Carapus acus. The sequence continues at coordinate 8,739 of OMPJ01000102.1, forward strand.
ACCACATACCTACCCAATGTAACCCCCCACGCACCGCTGAAGGCTCAATGACGACTTAATAGCCCCAATTTGCTGTGCGAGAGTCTGGTGGTTGTCAAGAGGAGAGGTGCTGAAATGCATTGTTGCATGTGTGGGAGAGGTGAAAACTTTCACTCACAATCCCCCAACACCCCACCCCCCTTGATCTGACGAAAAGGTTCCCGACCCCTGCGGAATGATATTGAGGGTGCATCACTTATCCACAATTTACCACATCCAGGGGAGGTTGCGAAACATATCTTGCAGATATGGCGGAATCACAGTATTTCAATTATTTGAGCTTAACTTGTACAATTTTGTCTGCTTGTGATTACACATTGACTTGCATTTAGTTATTCTATGTGTTTTGGATGTGTTGTTTGCTCTTCATTTGATTTAGACTGTTGCATTGTGGGATTTGAGGAACCTTAAACTGAAGCTGCACTCATTTGAGTCCCACAAAGATGAAATCTTCCAGGTAATAATGTAGATCACACTAGATCTACTCATTTAGAGATAGAAATTTATAGATGTGTGACACTGTTTTGATTTAGGTACAATGGTCTCCACACAATGAGACTATTCTGGCTTCCAGTGGCACTGACCGCCGTCTCAATGTCTGGGACCTTAGGTAAAAGTATTAGCCCCTCACTGATGTTATATATATCTGTAATATTGGTCTGTTCGACAGTATGTGTTTCAAATAAGTGAAGATGTAGAAATACAGTCTTAGTCATTTATAAGAGCATTCTGTTGTGGGGCAGTGCTGAAGTAAGTTTATCATGACAAGTTATCGCCAAAGAACACTTGAATACAAAAATATTCTTACATTTATCTTTGCTATTGACAGTAATTCGTATTTCAAACTCTACTCCATCTATACCGACACTGCCCTGTAGTATTGACTTCACTCTTTCTTTAAGTGATTATTCATGCTGCTTGCGGTTATTTCACAAGACACAATTTAATTGTCACAGACACAATGTAGTTCTTGAATATTCTTGACAGTGTACTGACAGCATATTTGCCTCTTTTCATTTGAATGGAACTGAAGATAGCAGCTGATGTCATATATTGATGCCGTGATCCATTTTGTACAATAACATTGTTGAAGTGCACGATACATACCCAGTTTAAAATGGCACAAACAGCACAATAATCACTGTAGCAACAATAATTGTGTTCATCATTTTTGGCTGAATCATGCAGTCTTAGGATGACAGATGTATCCTTGAGATGGGCTAAGGTGCATGAGTAACAAAATTTATTGATACATTGACCCTGGAAATATAAAGCCCTTGCGGTTCGGGCACCAAGGCAGAATATCCTGTGTAATAATTCCCAAATGCTGAGGAACTTGTGAAGATTCTGGGTGAAACTGGTAAGAGTGTGTCATTATCCACAGTGAGACTAGTCCCCCACTGACATAGTCTGAAAGGCTTCTCTGCCAAATTGTAGTTTATTAACACACACAGGAATTAAGACCTAGATTTTTGGTGACTCCTCCTGTGGCTTTAGGACAGTTTGGTGGTAATAATGACTAGTGTTGCATATGGAAGGTAAAAGGGACAACTAATTTGCCAGAGAACACCATCATTTTGTTTGGTTGTTTGGTTGCTGCAAGAGGCACTGGTGTAGTTCAGGTAATAAGCAACACCAGGACAAGACATCAGATTTGAAGATAAACCTTGGGCACAAATAGGACTGCCAAATAGACAAGGATCATAAACAACTACACAGTCTACACAGAAAATGTAATTGAGGGGTCATCACAAAGCCAAGATGTTGGGGCGAGCAACCTATAAAACTGAGTCAGTTACACAAGTTTTGTCTTGAAGAATTGGCCAGAATTCCACATTGTTAGGCTTGTGGAAGCATACCAAAAACATTTGACCCAAGTCATACAGTCAACGGCAAAGGTATGAAATACTAAGGAAATGTATATTAACGTCTGACTTTGAAAACAGCAATATGATTGTGCCTAAAGATTTGTGCATCAGGAGCACCGGTACTTGCTCTTATCACATTCCACACTACTGCCACTCTCATTTCACTGCGCATCCTGATAAATATGTGATTGAAGTTCTTGAATCTCCCCATACGTGCAACTCAGGTTATGAGCAACACTGTGGTTACACCATGCACTGCCCAAAGCTGCATCCTGCCCAAATGTTGTGTGGTCCCTCTCTGTGTTCATGTTGTATTTTCCGTCCAGGAAAGTGATTGCAAAGGATAGTGCTGCCAGGAGGGAGGAGGATACAATTTCCATAGAACTGAGGAATGAGACTATAGGAAAACACATTTATCAGGATGCGCAGTGAAATCACTGAATTATATCTGCATGTGGCTGATATCGGAAAGTTGTTTGGTCAATCGTGAGCAACAATCTTAGACTTAAGCTTTATTTGTCATTACCACAGAGAACAAGTGCAATAAACAACAAGATTGCATATAGCCCTGCCCAAGGTGTGTGTCCAACAGACAAGAACAAGAAGTTTGAAAAGAACAGGGTGCTTGAATCAAGGGTTTGTGCCTCAAGGTTTTGTGCTCGTTGGCATGATATTGCACGTGAATATAGATATTAACCGTATACTGTACAAAATAATATTGCACCTCCCCAGATTTTTCCCGTGCAGGAAATTTGTTGGTAAAATCTCATTTAGAATGTGTTTAGCACAGTGACAGCTCTGGGATAAAGACCATCCGTTATTTGGTTTGTCCTCGCTTTTATTCCTTTGTAGCGCTGTCGTCAGCACATTAGTTATTCTGGGCTATCCTGAAGAAGAGGGAGGAAATCGATAAGCTCGATGTGGCCAAAGGAGTAACTTTGATCACCAAGCAAATTTCAAAACCCCTTGAAAATGTCAAGCCGTTGTTAGTGTTGACGAACGACAGGCACTTAGAATGTGATTCTGTGTTGGAAGGAATTGTGTGTCTATGGGTGTGTCCCAGACTAAGATTGGAGGGTTTCTGTCCTAAATTTGGACCCGACTGCAGCTACTCCATTTGTCCCCTGGGCAACCTTGACGTCTTAGAGGTGGATGATGCTGATATGGAGAAGGTGGTGCAGGAACATAGAAAAAAAGTAAAAATTAATTGAAAATCACTTAAATTCTGCATAAAATACCACATTTATTATTTTTTAGATCACCATTTGTAGGTTGTAGATCAGATCAATTGTATATCCATTATCTCAAGAGGGGAAATTAATTTTCAGATTCAAGTATTTCAAGGTACAAACTACATTATGGAACAAATGAAATTCATATCCTGAGGCATATCCGTATAGAATTCCCTGACATTTCCCCTTTCTCATTATTGCGTCACTTAGCAAATAGATATTATTTAGGCAATCCTAACTGATTTAAAACAAGAGACCTGTAGTCAGATTTAACCTCAGACATAGAGACTTTGTATCCTCTAAGCTGCTAGAGTGTGCAATTGGGCAGCCCTCCCAAGTTCTCCATGTGCAGGAAACAAACATTCAATCTGAATTTAGAGGAAAAGAAATGCATAAAAAAGTATTAAGGACTATTTTGCATGCGACTGAGTGACATGTGACTCAGTGAGTAACAAGTAACTGGTCATCCAGTGATATGATGCAGTTCACATACTCAATTAATGGGCAATGGCACTTTCAACTCACCAAGTCAAAGTAAAAAAAAGAACGCATCAGTGCACAGCTACAGCATCCCACAGTGACAAACTCCTCTTCACAATACAAGCCAGAGCCTCATTAAAAATTAAAAAAAAAATTGAGTCTTGGCTTGATTTAATTGTCAATTCATGTTTTGCCATAGTTTGATAAAATAGGAATACTTCTAATGGTGAAAACACACTAAACGGGTCATTAACAATATTTTTGTCTTTTTCATCGCAAGAGGACTAAAAACATTCATTACAAGTAATCAAATTTAAATTGCTCTAATTAATCATGTAGATCGGATGGATATGATACTGGTGTGACTGTACCACGCATGTCATTTTGCTCACAGTGGTCCAAGAGTTTGCTCAGGGAGTTTGTGTTTTGTCAGACACAGGAAAAATTAGAGGCAACATTTACACTGGAAAGGTTTTTTCCTCCTAAATTTCAACAATTGGAGATGTACAAGTCAGTGATGTTCCCCGTGGGGGATTCAAACACATCACATTTATTTTGACCTTAGACGGCAGGGCACAGTTGGAACTAAAACTTCCACATTGACTTTTGTATTCTAGCAAAATTGGGGAGGAGCAGTCAGCAGAAGATGCAGAAGATGGTCCACCAGAGCTGTTGGTAAGTGGTACTCCGATCCAAAGTACAATTATCACAAGAGCCCCTTTATGTTTCTGTGAACTACACTCCAACATCGGCATTTGTATGCATCCTTAATGAAATGCAAAAGTTTGTATGGTTGTGTCACAATCAGTTAACTTACAACGTAGGTTGGTAAAACCTAGTTAGCTAGGTAGTACCTACCTACCCAGTACAATACAAACATTAAAATCATAGACAATAATGACATTGTCGCTTTTACGTGACATGGCCTTTAATGGGCCTTGGGATGAGATACCAATGCAATCCGTGATAAAGATCTGAATTTATATCTATCCGTCCATAGCATTTTTAAAACTTTGATCCAATGCTGCAACAGTCACATGTCACAAGTCACAAGCACAATACAAATGTGACAGACTACTCTCAAGTCAATTTCTTTTTGTTTTTCATCAGTTCATCCATGGTGGCCACACAGCAAAGATCTCTGACTTCTCCTGGAACCCCAATGAGCCATGGATCATATGCTCAGTGTCCGAGGACAACATCATGCAAGTGTGGCAGATGGTGAGAACAGTTCGTTATTAATCAGTATCCGATTTTAATGTCTTGAATGCTCCTGGAGCAAGTGGCAAAGAATCAAACATTAATCAATAAATCATGTAAATGTAATTTCACATGCACAGAAAATACACTAAGCCCACTGTAGCAAAGATTTTTATTAACAGATGTTGACAAACTCACACTAATAGTTGACGAGAAAACTGACAGTAATAGTGATTTTTAAAAATTTTACAGTCAAATGCATGTCACACAGTTCAACATGGATTTAAAATATTGAGCGCATGAAATTTGCTCAGACTGTTTGATTGCACAACTCTACCATCTATGAAGACCGAGCACAGGGTGTTACATTTACCCAGCCTAACGTCAGGAATTACATCACCTGGGTACACTGCATGAGTCTCCGCTGCTCCCCTGTCAAGTTGAGTTATTTTTCACATGTTTATAGGTTAGGTAATAGATGTGCATCATAGGAGCATTCACGTTGTGAGATGTCTATCCAAAATATGTGGCGTAGTCAGAGGATTTGTCGAGGATGTCTTTGGTCATATGACCACAATGTCAGTGTGTCATCCTGTGACATAACGCGATGCAGGTCTACTGTTTTGGAGGCATGACAAAGGACTTCAGCCATGATCAGTGATCTTACAGTGCCAGATACAGTACATTGGAATCATGTCCCACGTCTCAGGGAGACTGCTCCTATGACGCACAGTCTCAACACATACAATATAATGTTTCACCAAAGATTTTTGAATTCATGAGGCATTACGAGACATGCACAAAAAGTATTCCATTGCAAAAATTGCACAATGGGTAGCAGAGAAGAAGATCAAGTGGGGAAAGAGCCACAGACAGACATGGCTATTCCTCAAAACAAATGTTGCAACTGTAGACTTCAGAATCATATGTTTAAAAAAGCAAGTATTCCATTGCTGCCCACTTCCAAATAATACAGAGTAGTCTACTAAGTCCTTGTGAACACACTGTATATGTTCATTGTCCTCTAGAGTGGATGCACAAAACTACAATGATGTGTAGTGGGCTGAGAAGGCTCAGATTTCCCTCAGTCCTTCCAAAACATTTTTTAGAGCAGCGCTTCCTAACCACTGTGCTGCGGCACGGAATTGTGCCGTGAGAAATCATCAGATATGCCATGGAAGATGATCCAGCTTTACCTGATAGTTACTCCAAGTGAGCTGCATGTTGCTACAGGCAGAACAATGACACGCTCTTTGACTAGAGGTCAGTATAGTGCAAAATACGAAAAAAACAGACTCTGCAGGGGAGACAACACCGCAGGTAACACTGACAGATTAGTAATTGGTAAGAAAAAGTGGTCAGTCTGACGTGGGTCTTGGCTTCTCAAACATGACTTCTATAAAGGCGAAAAAGAAAGAGACACAGAGCTGTTAAGGAATTCCTGCAAGAATATCAGGTATGTATTCAGCTTAATAGGCCCAGGTTTCACTCTGAGCCAGTAAATTAGGGTTTGATTGTCATTTTATTTCAATCGATACACTTTTTTTGACCGTTTTGTTTGGTAGTCAAGTCAATTGAATTTGCACAGCACCAAATCACAACAGAAGTAGTTTCAAGGTGCTTTCCAAGATGGAGCTGGTAGTGCTCCTCAACATGTAAACTGTCAAGTATGGGATGGACTCACAGAGACCCAACATATCCCCCATTAGCAAGGCCAACTGCCTTGAAAGAGAGAGGGAAGGAGAGAGACAGAGAGGTAGACAGGTGAAGCGATGCACAGGTGTGGATGCACAGCAGTAGGAGCAGGACCCGGATGTTTGGAGGTCCATCATCACCGATCGTGTTCTAGCTGCTGGTTGCGGGTTAATGAAGCACAAGACAAAGACACCGGTGAGGAATGGATGCAAGAGAGGCAGAGAGGGAGAGGAAATCGAGGAGGAGGAGGATGGAAAAGCCCAGTGCGTCTAATTCGTCTTAACAGTTTTGTCTAACTATAAGCTTTATAAGCTATCGAAAAGGAAAGTTTTTAGCCCACTCCTAAAAGTAGAGAGAGTGTCTGCCCTCAGACTGAGGCTCGGAGATTGTTCCGCAGGGAGGAGCGGAATAGTTAAAGGTAGTTAAAGGCCCTGCCCCCTTCTCTACTCTTACTGAATTTAGTAATCACCAGCAACCCTGTGTTTTCGGATCACAGGGCTGTGGTTGGATGATAAGGCACAATCAGCTCCTTAAGCTCCTTATCACAATGGGCATAAAAAAGTTAGGTACCCCACCCGAGATAGAAAGGGTTGGGGAGAGTGGGAGTTGTCAGCGATAACAGATGTAGTAACACGGAGATTAACGTTCAACTTTCATCACAATACGATGAAGCCATTAATGACGGGAGGTGTCGCGCGTCCTTCTACCTTTCAGGCTTGGAATGACATTTGCGTCATTTTGTAGTGAAGCTGTAGTTCTGTCATCGCAGAAAATTAAAACAGGCGGAACCTCGAGTCGTTAACGGACAAACCCGAACCTCAGCAGGGAACAGACACTTAAAAGACACTGCTCTCAGATGAGGTGAACCATCATCTATCCATTTTGAGTTGGTAAAAGATACTTTACGTCTGTTGAGTCTCTGTTGTCACTATTCCCTCCAGTCGCTGAAAAATTCCAACAGATTCTCACCTTAGGGGCGGGCCAAGCCACCCTCCTTTATCCCTGATTGGCTAATACCAAGGTTCTATCTAGTTTGATTGGTTTACAGTAGCGTCAGTTTAACGACTAACAGGCTTTCATTGGATATTTAAGACCACAACAAAAATACAGTTTTTTTTTGGTCTCTCTTTTTTCCTCTTCTTTTTCCAAATGATGGAAATCCATCTACAGATGGAGACACTTTAAGTCCCGTGAACAGGACATAAGCAGTGAAAAATCGATGTACAGATTAAAACAAGTGAGAGTATTGTCTGTTTTATCTGCGAGCCAGATGCAACCATCAAAAGAGCCACATATGGCTTGCGAGCCATACGTTCCCGACTCCTGACCTAGAGGATGCACACATAGAATGAATAGAATCGGTCAGAGTATGGAGCCCTGTGTAACTCCATGTCCAACCCCAGTGTACTCAGAAGACACATTGTGAACATGTACAAGCTGTCAATCTGTCAATGTCAATCTATTAGATATGACTTTTCAATTTCACCAATTTCAGGTGGTCCCTTTGGTGCCAAGTAGAACTACTAGCCTCTGTAGAGGAATCTGATAGTAGATGGTGTCAAATGCGGCACTGAGATCTAGAGGAACAAGCACAGAAGTGAGACCTTTATCTGAAGCGATTTGGAGGAACAAGCACAGAAGTGAGACCTTTATCTGAAGCGATTTGGAGATCACTTTCTGCTCAATTCAATTCAATTCAATTCAATTCAATTCAATTCAATTCAACTCAACTCAATTTTATTTGTTTAGCATTATATCATAACAGAAGTTACAGTGGATATAAAAAGTCTACAGCTTTTTGTCATGTAAAAAAATCAAGATAAAAAATTTCACAGCTTTTTCCACCTTTAATGTGACCTTAAACTGTACAACACAATTGAAAAACTAACAGACTTCTTTCAGGGAGGTGAAGTAAAAACAAGCAATTGAGATAATGTGATTGCATAAGTATGCACACCCTTTATAAATCAGTTACACTGGGGATGTGGCTGTGTTCAGATCGGGATAGGGTTAGGGTAGAAACATAAAGACTTAAAGTAGAAAGTAAAGTACATAAAGTTAAGTACATAAAGTAAAAATATACAGTCTTTCTGTCATCTTGATTACATTCAAATTCAATAAATTTGGAGTCAGCACACACCTGTCACCAATTAATATGCCTCTGATCAAGCCCAAATTAAGGTCATGTGTTCTAGTAGGATTTTCCAGTAATTTTTGTTGCCACATCTTCCAACACAAGCCATGGTCCACAGAGAGCTTCAAAAGCATCAGAGGGATCCCATTATTCAAAGATTGGCTTTGGAATGGCCCAAGCCAGAGTCCAGACCTGAATCTCATCGATCATCTATGGGGTGATCTGAAGAGGGCTGTGCATAGGAAATACCCTGGTAATCTGTCAGATTTGGAGCGGTTTTGCAAAGAGTGGACAAATACTACCACATCAAGATGTGCCACGCTGAAATGCTCCTACCCAAAAAGAACAAGTGCTGTAGTAAAAGCCAAAGGTGCTGACACAAAGTATTAGATAACGTTGTAATAAATATGCACACCCTTTGACTAAGTTTTTTATTTTATATTATGCCCATTTAAAGGTTTCAATTTGTTTTTCAATTGCATTGAACAGGGTATAGGTCACATTAAAGTTGGAAAAAGTTGTGAAATGATTTGTCTTGCTCTCACTTTTTTACATCATGAAAACCTGGCATTTGAATTGGGGTGTGTAGACTCAAGGTGTTATCAAAGATAAAGTTTTGACAGAGACCCGACACGTTTGTGACCTTCACCAGTGCCGTCTCGGTGCTGTGATGCATTCTGACACCTGACTAAAATTCCTTGACTTAACTATTGCTCTGCAGGTCGTCGCATAACTGTTTGGTGACAACTTTCTCCAGGATCTTGGAGAGAAAAGGAAGATTAGAAATAGGTCTGTGGTTACCTAAAACCCCTGGATCAAGGGTGGGGTTTTTTTAAGAAGAGGTTTGATTACAGCAACCTTGAAAGACTGGTGCGTAGCCAGCCAATAGAGGCATATTAATCATAGTAAGTACAGATATTCTTACTAAGGGAAGGACTTCTTTGAGCTGACCAGTTGGAACATCGTCTAACATACAGGTTGTTGATTATGCTGAGGAAACGATGGTTAATGCAGGGAGGTTGAAGGCCTGATGCTGCGGGACTCGGTGCACTAATTTAGTTTCTTATTGTTAAAATTTTGTCGTTGAAGAAGGTCCCAAAGTCATTACTGTCAAGATCAGCAGGATTATATTGATCAGAAGATTCATGACTCCAAGTTAGCTTGACCAAGGTGCTGAAAAGGAACCTCAGGTTGTTGTTTTTTTTCCTTGATTAGTGAGGAGTAGTAGGTGGCTCAGGCCCTACAAAGGACCTTGCTATAAGTTCTCAGACCGTCCTGCCAGGCTAAGCAAGAATCATCCAATTTAGTTCTACACCAGATCCTTTCGAGTTTACGTGAAGTTTTCTTGTGTGTTCTGCATATAGTACCATGGAGAGGTCACAAATTTTTGTGACCTCAGACTGGCGAAGTTGGGTATCATTATTTGTAGCGTGGATAATGATTTAATCAAATTTACACTTGTCTATGGCTAGTATTTTTAAACACAATTGAATGTCGCTCACTTTGGCCCCAGGAATACATTTGACAATGGTCCTTGGTGTTGCTACCCTCATGTTTCTCACTATGGAGCTTCTAATAATAAGAGCTGGTTTGATAGTTGGTTTGATTATCGAAGGAGTGCCTGTGATTTTTTGGAATGTAAAACATGTTGGGAAACGCAGCTCTTAGAGACTCGAAGAACAAACTGTCAGAACAATTACATGTAGTTATCTTTGGATTCACTGATGCAGGGGCACAAACCAAGTCAATACCGGATGACACACACACACGTACATACAGTATATACTGTATACCGTACATACAGTACATACATGTATATAGACAGTATTTGTGTATGTGTCTATATATATATTTGTGTGTGTGTGTGTGAGCGTGTGTGCACACGCTCAGTATTTTTATCTACTGTATCTATCCATTCATTCATTTCATTGATTGATTAATTTTTTGCTTTGCATCTTACATGTTCAGCAGCTGATTCTGGACCAGCAACTCCATACAAATTGCATCGCAAGTTCCTGTCACACTCAGTTATGTTAAATTTTACAGTAATGCTTCTGTATTCTCCTAGGCTGAGAACATATACAATGATGAGGAGCCAGACACGCCAGCATCAGAGCTTGAGGCCCAGGGTTCATAAAGTGCCTCTTCCCTTTTGCGAGGGCAACTCTTGCTTGATTGACATAGTCCAAAAATGATGTATGTCACCCTGCCTCTCAAATATCTTGGAGGTTTGCTGCTATTCCATTAAATAAATGAGTTACAAGTAGCATTTGCAAACTTCATTAAACAATGTTTTGTGAAATAGTTATCGTCCTGGTACCTGAAAATGAAAACATGTGCACTTGAATGTTTTGTACTGGATGGTAATTGGATGCAGTTGATCAGTACTCAAGTGAAATTTGATGATCTCCAGCCTTTTTTGAATGCTACTACAACATACAGTCTGTTCAATCCAGTTGATGTGGGACTGTGAATTTGAGAGCAGGAAGAGTGTCTCTCTGATTTAAGATTTGTGTCGAATAGCCATAAAGCCTCAAGATTCACATCTGTGTAAATGGAAATATTTGAATGGGATACCACATAAAAATTCATGTCATCACCTTGATAGGGGAATATAAAGATAGTCGCTTAACTGATTCATTAGGGAGGTTCCCTCAGGAAATTCGAAATTCCCTGAAAATAGAAAAAAAAAAAAAAACCAACGCTTTTAGGAAACCCAATCTTTGTAGTTGTCATTGTTTTTTTTTTTATAGACTGCCACGTCGACGAGTGCTTTTAAGTGTACCATTCCAGTACTTTGTCTTGCGAGACAGGACATATCAAGGTACTCATAGTAATTTTCACTGTTAAGTTTAAGGGAATATTGATATTTTGTAATTGTGCCGTTGTGTTTTTTTTTCTCATGTCAAAAATGTCCTGCGTTCTTTTGGCATGGAAGTGCAATACAACTTTAAGAATTTTACCAGAAAAAAAATCACCTTTTGCCTTTCCTTATACTGAAGACTGGTTCATGTACAAGAGATGATGCTCTTTGCATTATCTAAGACTACAGCACCTTATAACTTGACGTAAAAATTTTTTGGAGAAAAATAACTTAACAGCTACTGGAAATTCTGCAAAATTTATTAAAAGCAATACAGGACTATGAGAAAAATACAATTGAAAATGGCTGTGTTTCTTCTTTTAAATAAAGTTTTGTAACGCTGAACGTCTTGTCTCTTTCAATCTCACATGCAGAGGAAGCTCTTGACATTACCCTGAGACTATTAGGGACAGCAACAGAGGGAAATGGATGAAAATTCAATTCTGAAAATCACAACAAAAGCTTGCCTCTACAGGACCTTGTGAACAATTGGAAACAAATTTAAGATTTATGCACTTAAATACTAGATGGTTGCGTGGAAATTCATATTTCTCGAAATCTTTTGAAATGAGTATGGCACTATTATGGGTGGCATTGTGCCGTCTAGCTCAGCGACCTCAGTAATTGAAATTTAAATGTATCTACAGTATAAAGAAACAAGGCAGTGTGTCTAAGTGCTTAAACACAGTAGGAACAAATTTAAGAACAATAAGAGCTAAGCAAATCTTTGTATTTAACTACCTTGCACAGAACATGCACCTCAGAAAATATTTAAATAAAGCAGACTCTGTTGTAAGCTTGTAATAGATCACATTTCTTAAACAGCCATCGAGTTGAAACCCTTTCCACTGAGGTAATGATTTAGATGCATGTAATGAGGGAGCTTTGTTCTTTGCGATTTGGATGAGTACGTCCATCTGGCTTTCATGGACATGTTGCGTTGATGTTTAATCATTGCTGTTGGGGCAAGATCGCTGCAGCAAGTGTGGGAGAGCACATAGAGGCTACTTAGCGGGTGATAAATATTTATATTTAAGACGTTAACAAATTTTACTAGTTTGTCTGGATAAACTGTCAGAGTTTGCTATAATAGAAACACATTGTTCATAATTCTGGAATAATGGTTATAGATATGCTTCACTGATGGAATTAAATTTGATCAGAATTTATTAAAAAATAATGACATTCAAGCATTTTGAGTGCTAAGATGACAAAACACTTTCTCAAAGATAACTTGATGACAAAAAATTAGTAGTGGAATGGCTGAAAGACTAATATTACATAGTATTGCCCAAAATCAACACAACACTGTCACCTAATAATTCCACATCCAGTCAGAGCCGTGCTGCAGGTCCAGAATTGCTGTAGCAATCCATCATATCATAAAAAAAAACAAGAACAATGAGAGGGGCAACATATCATTTTTGAATATAAACCTGGCTACGGCAGAGACCCTTATGAAAACTGTAATCCATGGCTTTCTGGTGATGGCAGCACATAAGCCCTTAGTACACCTACATTTCAACATATATGTGGTCAAGTTTACAAATGCTGTCAGTGAACATATCAGATTTTTGTAAATGACTATCAAATCTTCAGTAAAGTTTAGATGTAGCAATTTTATGTATCTCTGAGGTCAGACCATCATTATTTCTGTGGGAGAAAGTGGTGATCCAGCATGCTATGACGAGTCAACCAATCAATTTGAGTCCTTTTACACTGCTTAAAAGCATGGAGTTCTTCTATGAAAATAGTTATGATAGAAAATAGGGAGCACCAAGTGCTCTCCACAAAGCTGATTCTTAGGGTCCAATGTGTAAATGTAGCAGAGAGATAAAATTCTAGTTGAACAAATTCTTTCTACAATCATTTTATTCTTCTACTGCACAAATTGCGTTGATTCAGCCTCTGTTTAGAAATCCTCAAAAAGAGGCAATGGAGTAAGAGGATAAGAGTGAACATGAAATCTCCATTGAAGAGGTTTTGCAGTTAGTTCTCGAACTAGGTATTAACTCAGTCTGTTGAAGACATTCTGACCTACAAGCGGCAGCATTGGAGCTTGGCTACTCCAGCTCTGCGGCTACAGAATGGCTGGTCACTCCCACAGAAATACTTTTAACGACAGGTTGGGCTTCCAGTTCAGGATTTCTTTGGGCGTGGTGGATACTGCCCTCTGCTGATTCTAGTTGCTGGCCCTGAGCAGAGTAGCCATCTCCTTCTTGCAGTTCTTTCAGTTCAGCAGCCTGCTGTTGGACTTCAAAAGATTCTTGCTCCTGGATGAGGCCAAGCTTGTTGTTGAGGTCATTTCTCTCTTTCTGCAGGGCTCTACAAAGTCTTTCCAGCAGCTCAAGCTTACCATGCAGTGCTTTGAAATGTCCATCGCGCAGAGTTTTCTGAGAAATAAAAACAGTTTTGTACCAACTGTAGGGAAACTACTCACACAGATGTCATACACACTATTATGATAGTCCCTTGGTAAAGCAAGCGGAGTGTTGTTTGTGCAGATGCAAATATAAAATATGTTATTGGTAGCTTTTCCTCGCTGCTGTTGTGATTTGGCACTATACACATAAAATTGAATTGAATTGAATTGAATAGTAAATGACTTTAATCTAAGATGAGACCATGCGATAATTATTACTAACATATTCTGTGTACACTTACTGCACAACCCACACTAATTCCAGTCTACAGTTTAAGAATACATATTTCCATCAAATGTTTCCCGACTTCCAACCACTGCACATTTTATGTATTACAGAAATTCCACAGCACACCATAAAACTGTGAAAAAAAAGTATGTAGTTAAAAATACAGTTCAGGTAGGCTTCACTCTGTTATGATTACTTTGACATTCATGTGGTTCTTAATTTAATCCAGCTCCCACTTTGGATGTAATACTTTCATCTTTTCAATTATTATTCCAAAACTGTCACACTTGGTGCATTACTAATGCTATTTGAATGCCCACCAGATGACTTACAGAGTTATTTCCTACCAGTTGCTCTCCAGTGGAGAATGCTGAAACTGTAATGCCTGTCGATTTATGTTGCCGGCATATGGCAGACAAACAAAGATAACTTACTTGATGTGCAGAATGTGCTTTTGGACCAAGAGGGTGGGATTAGATAATTCCCCTGTATACCCTATGATCTCTTAAATCCCTAATGTGCCATAGCGCTTTGGTTCGGAATCACTGGTCTAAAAGACCTCTAGCAGGCGATTGACCACAGCAAGCAACTGACCACAAGTATCTTCAATTATTGTACTGATGAACATCGAAACAGGAAACACTGCATGCTGTTCCACACAACATCACTTTGTGTGTGTGTGTGAAATAAGTGATGTTGTTATCACCTCCTCAGCCATGTGTAGCAGAGCCTGGTTATTACTTTCCCATTTGCTCCTCCACTGAGTTGTCTCTTTCTCAAGCCTCTTTATCTTCTTGGTCATCTGGTGGTGCACAAACAGTTAACACAATACAACAAGAGGCAAAGGCGAGTCAAAATTACTTCTTCTCACCTTTTCCATTTCTTGTCTAAATGTAGTGAAGACCTCATTGCTTTTTGCCAAAGTACTCTGAAACTCCTCAAACTTGTCCATGTAAAGGGACAGCTGGGGGAAAACAGCAGACAAGAGCAAACAAATCAAAAATTGAAAAATCTACGCTGAATGGCTGAACAAATGTGCCATGATTGGGCTACTTTTATACCTGTAAAAATGCACTGGTGCTGCTTTGTTCTGTTTTGTATTCACCAAAAATTGGTCCATCTCGAGTGTTCAAGCACATTTAATCTGGGTGCATTCCTAAATCTATTAAATCTACCAATGAGGACTATGACCTTAGCCGCTTATCCTCCGATGCACCTCTCATGGGCATATCAAGGGTGTGTTTCTATCTGAATTGATTTTGCTTTGTAAGTGATATAACTCCTCTTCCTATTGAGTCAGTCTGCTCCTTACTTTGGGACTGAAATGTGGTTGTTCCCCAAAATAAAAAATATCCCAAAACAACATCATCAAAAATGTTATCATCAAACCAGTTTTCATGAACGTCTTGTTTAAGAATTCCAACAAATCTATGTCACCAGTGTTTCCACTGCACCTCCAAGTTCAGAGTTATTTATTCACATCAGGCTGATGGTGTAAGAAGTGGTAGAAGTAGAGAACTGTAACGAACTGGGCATTCCTCTGGGGCACATCTGGCCTGCTATGCAGAGAAGCCATCCACCTTTACAAAGCAAGAGCCCATCTATTGTCAAGAAACGCACGGTGCTTTGAACTGGATGTTTTAGCTGAGAGCCTGCCAGGTCATACGCCCATATGCAGTGGCCCTCAACCGGTATTTGCGCCACAAACTGCTTTGATGTTAAACAGATGTACCGCATTGATCCAAATATACGGTGATCCTGCACATATTTTTTTTCCAAGACAGATTTTTTTGGGAAAAAGGCTGTTTGATGAGAAAATCTTGTTTTATCATGCAAAACATTTAATTTTGAAAATTCTGATGAAACATTGACAAAAATTTGTCAAAGAGGAATAATTGAACATGCCTTTGTAATGGACCTCTGACGGAAGAAATCAGTAGAAACAGTTAAATCCTGTCATTTCAGCCTATCTATTCCTCATCAGCAGCATCCTCTGGCTCTCTGGGTTCACTCTCTCTATCCTCCTCAGTGTCCCTTGCACACATACTCAGTGCATCCCCAGTCCCCTATTCACAGAGTTTCGTACTGTAGGCTTCTTGATTTTTCCAACCTGACTTAGAGCATGATCACCTGCCAGGAGACACTCTGTATTTGTTACACAAATGATCCTGAATGGCTCGTTGATGACTAGATCCAACACCTGGAGCTTCATCCTGCCTGGAATGTTAATCAGGTCTATGTTCCTCTCCCGTAGTGGTTTGTTTGTCTCACAGGGTCAGTCAAGTGTGCAACGAATCTCCGTTCAGCAATGCACTCACATATGCCTGTCCATTTCTAGAAAAGCTTTTCGCTGAGTGTTTGAGTTTTTAAGAAGTTCTTTCTGAGCACGCCATCAAGCTTTGTTTGGCCACTTAAAAATTGTTGGATGCCTCGGCAGCAGTCACCACAACAATCGAAAAGTTAGCATCATTCATTCATTCATTTATTTGTTAAGAACTGCACAACAAGTCGGCAGAATTTGCTTTCGGCACAGCGGGGCACATACGTATCATAACCTTTTCTGATTAGCCTGTTCACTCGTACTGCTATTGAGCCACGCCGGTCTGGCATGTTGCTCCTGAGCTGTAACTCACTGCAAGAGGATGAGGTGACAGGCGACAGAGAGAAGGGGGCGGTGGAACGGGAGAGAGAGAGAGAGAGAGAGAGAGAGAGCAGAGACGCTGGCAAAGCTGTTCAAAGCCTAGTCCTTGAAAATAAGACAGCCCCACGTTTGTGAAAGGGATTTCCAGGCAAAATATATTGTCTTATGTTCAGGACAATACGGTTAACACCTGCTGAAACTGAGGTAATTTGCAGAATTACAACAGATGAATGATGGACCCAAAATTATTCAGATTTTCTTTGGAGCCAAATTTTGTGTTTTCTTGTATGTGTTGTGTATTCTTATGTGTTGATTTAAGATCCAAGATCAAAGGCGTGAACTGTGACTCTGTGGTTATGTTACATATCTGCACAGAATATTTTTATTTGAAAATTTTTGTCAAATCTGCCCTACCGGGTGACACGAGTGGACTACTGGATTTTGCTCAGCTACATGTGTCGAGAGGAAGACAGGTGCATGCTGGCTACGGATAGAGATCCACCCTGATAATGAGCACTGGTTCAGTATGAGAGGATTGCCCTATCGTGATTGAACTGAACTGATTGATCGAGTCAATCAAACTGAACTGACTGATGGATAGACTCTGAACAAATTGATTGATTGAATGAATTCTTTGTTTGTCGAACAGACTGAGCTGACTGGCTGATCGAACTTGTTGCTGAATGATTGAGTTGATTTTAAAAGATTTTTGTGTTTCTTTGTAGAATTCAACAAAAGAATGAAGTTAATTTGTAAACCTATACTTCAAGGGGGAACTTAAGTTACGAATGAGTAATATAATTTGATTAGTAGGTAAAGAAATGGCCAGAACTAATGTTCTAACTAACTGACTAAAGACTTAGAGCTAGGGGTGGGTCAAAACATTGAATAATCAATACATCAAAATTATACCCCCCTCGATTTGATATTGATTCAACAATCTCTATGAATTGATTCACCTCCTAGATGGTGGGGATGCTGTGCGCATCTTGTGAATCGCATTTTATGAGCAGAAGTTGCACGCGTCCAAGCAACAACAAAACTACCAGCAGAGGAAAAAGATCAGGTGTTTGGACTAACTTTCAATTCCCTCATAAATCTGGAGCATACTAACAAGACAAAGGTAAGGTAGTGTGTAACTTTTGCCGGTCAGAATTTAAGTACAAGAGTAACACAATGAACTTGAGGAACCACTTAAACTGACACCATGCCGATGCTCTACAACAGTCCGCGGGTACAACTATTGACCAAACTCGACAAAGCCTTTGTCTGCAAATTGCTGCAAAGCTCTGTCCTTGCTCAAAAGATAAGTCTGAGGCAGTCCTCATTTGACTCTTGAACCATGCTATGCAGTACCAACTCGAAAACACATGACAGTTAGGCATACCACAATTTCTAAGAGGAAATACATTTTACCTTAGTTATATTCACTTCACTTTTTCCATTTCATTTTTTTTCAAATCTTTTCGGCACTTAAGTTTTTTACTATTATTCTACACATGCCCAAAAAAGCTGTTATGGTGCTGCCTGCTAATGTTTTAATTTCAGATGTTTTATGGCTCAAAGGTACTGTGAAGTAAGTAACACACCTCAGATGTTATTATGGTCAGGAAAATGAATGATTTAAGACAACAGGTAATATCTGTGTATTTCTACTGACTGAATTGAATGTAGGCATTTAAATAAATATAGAATCAATAATCAAACCAAATCCTGAAGAATTGAAATTGAATCTAATCATGAGGTTTTTATCAATACCTGGCCCTACTAATCCCCACCCGTGATTTTTAAAAAATCGATGTGGGTAAATGAGTCAATACAGAGGCTGGAAGTTGGGACACGTGCTCTGTTGTTGTATGTGTATATAATTTTGTGAAGTGCAAGCTTGTTAATGTAAGAAAGTGTTGCGGTACAATGAATAATTATTCCGCTGTGCTACGCCTTGATCGTGAAACTGGCCTCGTCTTACAGCAATCTGAGAGCTATGCAATATTTTCATGGCCGAGCCTGCAAGGTGTGTGGGTACATGCGTCAAAATACAGTGATACAACCATCACAAAAAAGAGAGACCAGTGCATAAAAAAACTATTCACCATCACGCAGAACTAGTGGAGCCCTGAACCTCTCTCTCAGCAACTAGCTGGTAAATATAACATTAACATATAAAGACTTACCGTGGTTCCCATGTCTTTACTCACAGGGCTGATGAGGTCAGATCAAGTCTAAATCAATCTCAGTAACAGCACTTGGTGTGTACATGCCTCCGTTTTGCAGGTTAGCCCTTGAGCAAGACACCTAACCCCCCAACCAGCACTATTCACATGTGCAGCTCCCTCACTAAAAAGTCCCTCCTCTACTGCATGCCATGGTTGTAAAATGAAGTTTGTAATGGCATGTCTGTGCATGTACTTCAATGTATGTATCTGAAGAGACGACAGAGAGATGCGTGTCAAACTGTGAATTTCCCTTTGGGGATTAATTAAGGGTATCATCATTGGGATCGATGGACACTCTGGATTTGTGTTTTTGCTTTTCATACACAGAGTTAGAGTTGTGCTTAGTTAAACTGGGATTAATTAAGTGTACCAACATCATCATACTAGGGAGAGTACGCTAGTGAAGCTGAGGAGGCAGCCCACTGAACTACTGCTCCCAGAATCTTCTTCACCAACGCCAGATGGCTGATTGATGAACTGAGGCAACGGCTGCTTCAAGTTCCTGGGTGTCCACATATCAGCTGACCTGACCTGGACAAACCATGCGTCTGCCCAACTGAGGAAGGCCCACTAGAGACCTTCCTTTCTGAGGAAGCTCAGACAGTCTTACTTCCCCTGCCCCCTGTTGGTCAACTCCTTACAGTTCGTCCATAGAGTCTGTCCTGACCTACTGCTGCACAGCGTGGTGCACCAGCTGCACAACCACTGAACAAAAGGACCTGAGATGGGTGGTGAGGACAGCGGAGAAGATCATAGGGACCACATTGCACATGGAACTGGCGGGGGATTAAACCACACAACCCTTTTTTCCATGTGGAGCATAGGTGTCAAACCGAAGGCGGCATCTTTTTATGTGACCTGTGGGCGCATGAGCAACTGTTTAATATACCACAGGTGTCAATTCAGGGCCCGTGGGGCCAAGTGCAGCCCGCTGCATCATTGTATGTGGCCTACAAGCGCTTGAGTGACTTTCTCAATACAAGTGTACTTCATTTAAACGTCCATTAACCCACAAACTACAGTACATCTCCCAAAATGATGGTGGCTTCGTCCAAACCAGATATACACTTCATAAAATGTCAGTTGCTCAAGAAACTGAAACGCAGACGATGTGAGGGAACCACATTGATGACTGGTCGATTGATTCTTAACTGAGTGTTGAATATTTCAGATTTCTTTGCTTAATAAAAGACAACACGATACAATAATAGCAAAGACATGACACATTTCTACATCCATGACAATGTTGTATTTGTGAGTTGATTAAGTAAAAA
>OMPJ01000102.1:29051-39592 GCA_900312935.1 Carapus acus
AATAATATATATATATATATATATATATATATATATATATATATATATACATATATACACACACACACACAGTATATATAAATATATATAAATATATTTCTGAGTGAATAGATACATTTTACATTAAATAATATTTACACCCTCTTAATAATTGCCAGTGACATCTGGCCCGTTGAGGGCCACCGCCATGCTCATGTGGCCCTTGATGAAAATGAGTTTGACACCCCTGATGGAATGTGGCAATGTCACTGAGTCAATGAGTAGCAAAAACTTGACACTGATGCTCTACCTGGGAAAATCTTCTATTTTCTCAAGTGGCTGAGGTCCACCTGCCTGACTATGTTGAGGATGTTCTTTGAGGGTGTAATGGCAAATGCCATCCTATATGCTGCTTTGTGATGGAGCAGCAGCTTCAAAGTGGCAAAGCCCCTCTGTGGGTGAATCCGTGTAAAATTTGTTCGCTCAATTTTGGTTTTGAAGAAACCAAAAATTGAAAAACGAAACCTATTTCCGTTTTTGGTTTTCTCGTTTTGGAATCAAAATTGAAAATCAAAACACACACACAAAAAAAAAAGCGCCAGATTTTCACTTTTCAGCTCGCATCGAAAACATGAAATGGCAAAATTGGACTGAATTAGATGTTATTCCCTCATTGTTTGGTTTAACTGACCTGGAAGGATTGTGATGAGTGGTACTTTAGCCATTATCTATCGATCACAGCGGCACTGGAACCACGCACTACTTTTATTACTGAGCTATTTGACAGCAGTTTGACACAAACAGAAATATCCCAAAAGTTAGAGCAGACCGATATCCATCATTGCTCGGAAATGAGTGTCAGAGGATTTTGTGCTCGGCATTATCTGAGGAGGAGAAGACATATGTCAGACACAGAGCTGGACAACGCTTTGATGCAATCTATGTATGAGATGAGTTTTCATTCAAGGCTTCTTTCACAGTATACTGCAAATACTGTATACAGGTAAAAATCCCGTGGGGGACAAGACCCTTCCACCCAAAAAGTTGCTTCCTCCCGCCTTCCCCCCTGAGAAAAATCATTGTCAACGCTAATAAATAAGTTTTGAATTTAGATTTAGAGAGAAAGAGGGAGACAGTGCAGTCGTGCCAAACAGCAATTTTTTCGGCATCAGGTAATTCTTAGATTTTGATGACTATGTCGATACCTCATGCGTGGGACTAAAAACACACCTGAGAACAGGGACCCTTTTGATAGTTTTATCCTGTGTGTGAGGACAACCGTCTTATCATTGTCGATCAAACCTGAGTAGTTATCGTTGTAATAACATCTGCGGCAATACAACTGTGTTATACAATGCTTGATTTTACAGGTTCGACCAATGGGATGGCCCCAAAATTAAAGTTAGGCTAATGAACTTAAGGAACTTCAGTAGATGTATTGGTCATTTTGGTAAATGTACATGTACTCAATTGTCATTTTGATTAAAAAAAATTCAATGAAGGTGGTGTGCAAATTTTATTTATCTTTTTACTTCCCCCCGGGTCAGTCAGAATTTAAATCCAACTCCTCACCATGCTAAATACATAGGTCATAAACTTCATTTAGATCAAAATGAAAAACTGGGGATGTTTGGTGTCACTCACATTTTGGGGGTTGATGGCTACAGCAGCAAAATGTTTGCATATTCAACCATGCCAGTGAAAAACAACCTTGTGATTTATGAGGATGTATACAGGTGAATATATTTACAATTGCCATTATTGTTTTCGTAATTTCTCTGTCCTTTATTATCATTACACATACATAGTCTTACTGAATCTGTGACAGTCAGTGCAGTCACATTAACATTATTTTATTCTGGATCTGCAGTCGTGAACCATGGCATGTGGGACCAAATTCGGGTGGAACATGGTAGGGAGTTTTACCTGTGTCTTTACATGCAAGAGAGGCTGTCAAGATACAAACAAAACCTTAGCAGGACACCATACATCCAAAACACATCAACAAGGGTCAGGGTTGAATGAAAGAATATAAAAAATATTGGTGCTTCATGCACCTTCAGAGTGTATATAAATCTTGCATCACTTAATGAATTGATGCAGATTGTAGTCATGTACTGTATAGACTGTACATCACCAATGTGCTTTCAGTCTTGATTTACATTCTACTATTACTTTATATTACAGTTTAACATCTGACTTCCACATACACTTTTTTACTTGTCATGTTTTGTTTGGTGCTTTTGTATTAATACTTATTTCTACATACTTTTGTATAATCTCATTTATCTCTTGATTTGATTTGTAAGCCTTACTGTCCGTGTTATGATTAGGTAATTTTACATCAAAAGTAATGCAAAAGTGGAGTCAAACTCCTATGTGTGACTCATACTTAGCAGGAGATAAGCAACTCAGCTACAACAAGACCAGGGGTTTGATATTCTAAGCCTCATTTTTTGGCCCAATTTTTAACATCACATCATGCCAAAGTAAAAATGGGTATAATGTTTTCATTTTAGTTGCTTAACTTAAGTTCTCTTCTGATAAAAGATAGGTAATTCCATGAATATATCTACAAATATCTTTTTAACAGAGCCTGCGAGTTGAGCGGTTGTGGCCAGAGGTGAACAACCGCGTGAACTATCCATTGAAACGGGCTCTGGTGCACCTGCTGGACAAAAAGGTTGTAGACATGGAGGACAACCTCAAAAAGTCAGCCAAATTGGACATGACAGAGTGGTGCCTTCATGGAACGCACACAGGATCCCGGGTATGCTTGGGTGAAATTTTGATCAATTTTTTCCACTCCCAGTCCACTCAACAAAACAGTATTGCTTTGATTCCATGTCTTAGGTCGTGGGATACCCAATGAACTGGCAGCAGGTGGGTGCCTAGCCAAAGTCTCAGAGGAGCTGCTGCCATGTGCCTCTGTTGTGGCAAATGGTTATGAACAAGACTTGGGATCCTCATTGATCTGGGAGTCTGCTTTTGGAGCAGATCTATTTTCGTCAGAAGACTACAGATGCCAAGCAGAGCAGAGCTTTGCTGAGAGCTATCCTGACATTGCTGTTCTTTCTGATCATGTTGTTAACAACGACACTCCGTTCCAGGATGCTTTCATCTGCCTAATAAATGTAACTGCAGTGTAGTTGTAATGTAACTGTAATGTAGTTATTGATAAGTGTTACAAAGCTGCCATGTCCCTAAGCTGTAAATTTAATATTTTGGCAAATAATTGTTTAAAAATTTTATTTAACCACTCTAGGCTTATAAAGGCACAGAAAAATGGTGCAAAATATTAGTTTTTATTGACTTAAAATTAATCTAGCTTAAAACTCAGCTGGAACACAAATGAAAGCATATAAGACATACAATAAACAGCATGAAATAGTGCAGATATGTGATCACTTCCTTGGCAGTTACACCACAGACGACTGAGCAAACATCAAGTGAACAAGTGAACATCGATCATACACAACGAACGGCTAGACGATGACTGGTTACGATGTCCAGTGCACGCTATGTGTAAAGCTCAGCGCTCTTCTTAACAGATCTGAGAGATCTGGCCATGGTTCGTGATGAAAATATATACCAGGAAAATCCAACTTATTTTTCATTTGTCATGTCTTCTTTAAGAGTCACCTGCTTTGACCCTCTAAACAAGACGTGAGAACAGTTCATGGTGGTGGTGATCAGGGTGGCGCGCATGAATGGTCTTGGATGTGCTAGCAAGATATCGCTCATTACCAACCTTCCAGGTCACGTAAAACGGACGAATGAAAGAATAAAATCAAATTCAGTCCGGTTTTTCCATTTCGTGTTTTCGATCCAAGCCAAGAAATGAAAAATGAAAAAACAAGCTTTTTTTCAAGTTTTAGTTTTTCAATTCTCATTCCAAAGTAAGAAAACCCAGAACAGAAATGAGTTTTGTTTACCAATTTTCGTTTCAAAAACAGAAAAACCAAAAACAAAAGTGGTTTTGGTTTTCTCATTTTTGTTTTCAAAACGAAAATCGAAAGAACGAATCCTACACCGATTTTGGTGGAAGGTATTCTAGCGATCTATTAATCTTTTTATTCAAGAGATTAAGAATCAAGTAAATTTATTCAAAATATAGTCATAGTCAATATAGTCATGGTGAATGTGATATGATGGTGCGACAGACAGTCACAATATACAGTATGAGAGCCTTTACATCCCATGCCTGAATCTTTCTTTACGTTATGTGGTATGCATGATATCAGATATTTGAGTGAAAACTTTAAAAGACTCTAATTTACCTGTTGCTTGAGCTGCAATTCCTGCTCCTTCATCACACCACACTTGCGCCTGGACTCTGTGGCATCTTTGAGCAGCTGAAATATGAGAACAGAGCAGGACTAAGCCGATTTTCAAGCAGGTCAGAGTATGTTGGCATCTCAACATTCACTCACATTTGCTGTCAATCCCCGATCAAGTCTGTGACATAATAAGGTTGAAAAAAGGCGTGGCTGTTAGGATTGGGTAAAAATATAGAAAAATCATAGTATCGAAATTCACCCTTCTTGCACGCTATGCATTACTTTGGATGGTTGACTCAGGATATTCAAGGTCATCCTTCTTCAGTCCTTGCAACTTCACCTGTCAACCTGCTGGACTGTCATTCATACACATGTCCCACTCTGCCGACTCATTTCTCTAGTCTCCACTGCAAACCACCCCAGTAGGTTTTCCTCCACTCATCTCCTCCCCTCACCGCAGATAACAATACCGTCTGCAAACATTATTGTCCATGGGAACGCCTGACATTATCTGCCAATCTGTTCAACACCATTGTAAACATGAGGGAACTCAGGGCTGGTCCTTTAATGTAGCCCCACTGTGACCACAAACGAAGCTGTCACTCTGACCGCACACCTCGCCACCATCTTGCTACCCTCATTCTGTATATGTCCTGCACCACCTTCATGCAAGCCTTTTGTAGCCATTAAGACACAGTGGAACTATTAACCCTCTCTGCACTTCTCCATCAGCATTCTAAAAGCAGTCTGGATCTGCTGCCTTTCCATCTTTCATCCTCCTCACAGCTGACCTCATTTTTTTCAATTCCCTGCAGTTCCTGCTAGATTACTCCCTTTGTTTCTGCTGTAAAATGCTGTATTATTTGGAATATTACACTGAGTATTTAGTCAATGTACGTTAAGGCAGTTGCAGCTTCTTGTAAGTGCAAGTTCATAGACTAGTGATAAATACATCTTTAAAAATACATCTTTGTAATTATCACATCTTATCATTTACTTAAAAAGGTTGTAGCTTGTGAAATCATTGAGGATTTAGAAATTATTACAGGATTTGAAACCATTAAAGAATCTGGTTATGTTACTTAAGACAAATCAAACCAAAAGTGAGATCAATTGAGATTTAATTTTATATTTCAATGGGCCCCGGACTACATGCTACTGGGAAAGTTGGAGTCCGTCATCAAGAAGGCTAAGAACCCCTGTTTGAAATAAAATGTTTGCTTAGAGATGGCCTTATGGTTTCTGTGTTCTATGTATCTGTATCCTATGTAGGTGTCTGCATTTGTATTCTCGTGGTACACATCAAAACATCACAGTGAATACTTTTCAACCCTGTAAACTAGCAGACTAACTAATTTCAAGTCTAATATTTGTAATCAGTGTTGTACTCAACTGATGTATTCATCTGATGAATTTTTATTTATGAATCATTTATGAAAATATATTTCATTGATTTTCATTAATATATTTCATTAATTCAATAAATCGATAAAATGATTCTCTTGACCAACAATTCAAAGGTAATGTCTACAATTCCTTTTGTTAATTTTCATTACTTTCAATTTATCAATAGTCCTGTTCATTTCGACTGTTTCAGTAGCCATTGCGGGGGTTTTTCTTCACCAGTATGTACCTAAATAACCCACCAGGGAACTTGATCGGAACGACACTAACGTTTTTATTGCTAAAAAAATAAGACAGGTGAGGCATGGACAGAAAAGTGAGCTCACAAAGTCTCTCTCTCTTTGCTGCTTCTCCTCAACTTCCTTCATCATTTCTGTTATTCTTTGTAGCTTGGCATCCATGAGCTGCTGCTGCAACTCTTTGTGTTTGAACACCTTGTCGATGTGCTGTGGGGACAAATGACAATGCTTTCTAAACAGAAACAAGCGGATTATAAACAATCAATCACTTGATTTTCAGATGTATCATCTTTCCACCCTGACAAATGTTGGATTAGGACATGTAGTGAAATAAAAAATTTGTGCATGCTACATATCATCAGAACACTGCTTTTTTGGCTGTCTGTGGCCAAAATAGCAAACAGTAATATCAAATTTAACAGGCAGTTTGTCCAAATAAATAAAATTATCCACAAAATGATTCTACAGTTAGTGTTTTATGGCTATTGATCCACCTATGTATGACGCAAAGGTGTCAAAAAGGTCAAAGGGTTAGGTTAGGGTCAAAGGTCACAAAGTTGTGGGGAAGAACTGACAAAGATTGGATTATAAAAACAATTGTCAACCTCAACATGTTTGTCACAATGTGATTTAACTGAGACCTTAAATCAGTTATTTTCTTAAATCATTATCAAAACTTTTTCCAATTTATCCCTTGTGCAAACGCTTTGTGTGGAAATAGCTGTAGTCAAGATGAGACCCAAGACACCAAAAATAAATACTGTAGGTGAAAGCAGATAAAGAATTAAGTGATGAAAAGTCAGGAGGAGAGGACTGTTGCCTGGAATTCATGAAGGAGTTTTCTTCTGGTTTACGGGCGATCATGAGGACTTGCCAAATAAATGGGAGGGTACAGCTATGTTGATGAACGGAGGAAAGAAGACACGGAGACAATGAAGTACAAGAGAGCATCCAAATGAGGAAACAGCTAAGAAAGAAATCAACAGTGGCATACCAAGACAGCAGTTGCAAAAACTGAGGAAGAGGCTATCAGAAGTACGGTGGTGGAAAAAATGAAGATTGGAACGTGCCTTAAGTGGGGAGGTTGCTGAGAAGGTGGAGGAAAACTTGAATGAGTATAACTGGATGGACAGGAGGAAAGATGCAGGAGGAAGTGCACGGAATTACAAGGAAATGAGGGCAGCAATGAAGAGGATGACAAGTGGAAAAGTGGTTGATCCAAATGACATACCTGTGGAGGTATGGAGATGTACGGGAGAGGACTGGACAGGAGTTCGACAGATAGATTGGGGCAGTGTATACGGTAATACCCAACTCTTCTGTTATGGTAGAGACGCCGCAATGCTCTCAATTTACCAGGTGATGAACTTTGCAACCCTCATCAAGAGTGATGATCTTTGGGTAATGACCTCAAGAATGAGAGCAGCCAAAACTTGTTTTATCTGCAGGTTGGCCAGGCTCAGAGTTAAGGTGAGAAGCTCAGTAGAACCAGATGTAGTGGGTGAAAGCCTGATAGAGATGCTCACATTGTGTTACACTCTCCGAACAAGGAATATGCATCCACAAAGATGTGTGCCACATAGTGGCATGCACCACTGAGGCCACAGAGGGATCCTCGCTCCTTTTAATATCCTCTCTCTACACCTCAGAGCCCTGCCATTTTCAAAAATCTTGTGTTGACTCTGAAATTGTACAAATCTGTGAGAGTGATCAAGCCGAGTACAAGGCTGAGCAGAGCCACCTACTTGACAAAAACAAAAAAAAGATTGTGGATTTCAGATGGACAAACATGCAAGTGACTTTTCTGCCCTAGAAGTTGGTGTAAAGGTTATCCATGTGCTGTAAAAGTGCCAAATGGGTCACTGTTATCCTCTGACAGGGGTGCCTAAAGTGTCGACCGCGGTCTACCAGTCGACCGCCGAGGTAGTGTGGGTAGTCCGCACCATGCAAATGTACACAGACCAGCATGCGCATGCGCGTACAACGACAGGTATGCGCAGGCGCACACAACGGCGCCTTCCTTGCTTGCCAGCGAGGTATCGTTTAATTTAGATTCTAAATTGACACTCAGCTCCCAAAAGGAAGCTGAGTTATTAAAAAAAGGGAAACTCAGCTCCCAGTGTTCAAATTGGTGTCCATCACCATGGATGGAGCACCCGCAAGGGTTGGCCGCTTGAATGGATTTATTGCCAAGTGCAGGGAGGACGACGCTTTTCCAGACTTCCTTAATTACCACTGCATAATACGCCAACAAGCATTATGCGCGAAAATGCTCAACATGAGGGGTATAATGGATTTCGCAACTAAGATGGCCTGTTCTATTCGCGCCAGATCTCTTCAAAGACAGCTTTTCCTTGCGCATCTGGATAACGCAGACTTTGACTACTCTCTGAGTTACTGTCGCACGCCGATGTCAGATGTATGGAGCCCAGCAAGTATCACTGGGTAAAAAAAAAAAAAAAAGAAGAAGAAGGCCGCGGCAAATCCTTGCGCACGGCTTTTGCAATCCGTGTGCACGGTTTAGTAATCGGTGCGCACGGTCTAGGGAAATTCCTGCAAAGATTTCGAGACCTGTGTCCGGTAGCTGTCAGGTCGGTGTCAACTATCCGGATAATGCGTCTCTGGCTGGTTCCATTCAGTGCAAGTCAGAGTAAGGTAAGGACCCAAAAAAGTGTTGTATTCAGCACTGGTCAAGAAAGTGTGGGCACCCCTGATATATAGATAGATTAGATAGATAAAATAGATTAGATAGATTAGGGGGGGTTGCTGGTAGATCTCTTTGACTTGATAGGTAGATCTATTTAACTTGGCCATTTTGAAAGTAGCTTGCGAGCCCAAAAAGGTTGGGCACCCCTGCTCTAAGAGGTGGCTCTTTCCATTAAAAGCTTTTACCCAGCTGCCATAAGTCATCTCAACGGTATCAGATAACAGTTTATAGTAAATGCATAGTCAAAAACACTGCAGTCAACTTCAAAACATTCCCACCCCATCAGCGCTGCTACTATTTATATCGTTATTTATACCGATATTCATACTGTAAATATTGTGTTTATATTTCCTCTGTATTTTGGGATTTTTTTTTCCTTTCTTCACTGAGAGCTTGGGGTCTTAATTGGGTTTGTCTGGTGTACTGTACTGTACATCCCCTTGTTACACTGAATGCAATTCTGTGCCGTACATGTAAAAGTTGATAGACTTTTAATCTATAATACAGATAATGTACGATTTCAAACAGAGAGACAATTGTATTGGTCATTTGCACTTCCTGTGGGATGTGCATAAGTGCAGTGGAAACTTCATGTTGATAA
The DNA here is from genome assembly GCA_900312935.1 of Carapus acus. Lineage (NCBI taxonomy): Eukaryota > Metazoa > Chordata > Actinopteri > Ophidiiformes > Carapidae > Carapus > Carapus acus. The sequence continues at coordinate 38,262 of OMPJ01000102.1, forward strand.
CTGAAACAAACGCTGAAAAAGTCCTTTTACCTCTTCTCGAAGCTCATACTGTTCAATGAGTTTTTTGAGTTTTTCAGCCAACTCCACATTCTCTTGTCTGAGTTTAGCGTTGTGGGAGCTGTCCTGTTCCATTTGCACTTCAATGTCACTCAGTGTCATCTGAAAGTGCAACATGGCCTCCTTTCGCTGCTCCTCATACTCTCTGGACCGCTGAGAATTCTCCTCCTGAAAGGAAGTATGACCAAAGGAGTTGTGCAAATATTTTCTCAAAGACATGGGAAAACATAATAGGCAAACAAAACCCAGTCATGCATGCTCATGAAAATAGAACTCATGCATTGCAAGGAGCTTGTGGGCTATTGGTTGATGGAGTAGGACTGAGACTTGTGCACTGAAGTTCTGCGAAAATGAAATACGACTATTACTTTGCAAGAAGAAGCATTTGCTGAAACAGACAGTGCCAGTTTCATTTTAAATCAGACCCCTATACACTTGAATAGTTATCCAAGCATAACAGTGCCAACTGATGCAGTTCCAAGCAAACTGGTTTAAATTCTGGCTCCCGGTAATATTACAACCAACTTCACAGGAAATAATTATGAGGCTCTCTTACTGAGAAAGAAAAATACATAAATCTAAGTCAAAGTATGTGCTGATTTCTTCTACAATTGGAGTCTTTCATTTGCATTACATTAATTGTTGTAATGGGCAACATGAATGAAACCAACCTGGTCGCAGTTGTCACCATCCTAGCACGTTTCAACTGCTATTAGTATCATGAACAAAATCACCCAGGCACCATGCTAGATGCTTTTATCCTAGTGTCCTCACTCACAATGGAAGCAAGGAGCAACTCTCTTACATAGTGAGTGTGCAGCTTCTGCTTGAACTTCACTTTGTGGTCACTGGTGAGATCGACGATTACAAAGGCTGAGGCTTAAAACAGAAGAATTCAAGACAACAAAACATTAAGTCCACGGAAGGATGCCTTATTGAGTCCAATTGATTTCGAATGAGATTCAAGCATTAGTTTGCTCGAAAATGTACCTGCTGGTGCTACTGTGCCTCAGAGCAGTGGAGATGAGGCATAAAATCCATGTAATGTGTATATTAGGCTTACAGTTATTTTCTAAAGTGTTTTTTTGTTAAGATTTGTATAATAATACATCTTGTTGACATTTCCACAACTTATCTTGAAGGACCAAATTGTAAACACATAAATAAAGGGCCCTAACTCGTAGCACCCTTAAATTGAAACACACAGAGCAGGGGTGTCAAGCTGAAATCAACAAAGGGCCAAATTTGATTGTTTGCTGTCATCCTGGGGCCGC
>OMPJ01000110.1:0-13551 GCA_900312935.1 Carapus acus
TGAATAAGTTAAAAGTCGTGACAATTACATATTTCTACATGAGTAGTTACATTTGGCATTACATGATATTTGTAGCTCCTTGATAACTGCCATTGACATCAGGCACCTTGAGGGCCATTGCCATGCCGATGTGGCCCTCAGTGAAAATGAGTTTGACATCCCTGCTTTTGTCCAAGAGAGTCTGGCTGCAGTTGTCTGCTTTCAGAACCCTTCCATTTGTATTTTTCGTTATCTGCGTGAATATATTTCTTGGGGCCATTTTGGTGCACTTTGGAGGTCTCCTCCATTATCAGGAGGAACATTTTTATGCCCATGGTGGAGACAAAGTAAATCAAAGTGACTAATCTTACCTAATGAACATCATTAAATAGTCTTGATTCATCACAATAACACCCCAATAAATAAAGGATGTCACACAGGAAACAAAAACTACTTCTCATTGCCTTTATTTTGAAAGGCATCCATTAATTTTCAGTTCTAACAGCGGAGGAGAGATCTCATCACAGGGTGCAGGTCTGCCGCTGAATGGACCTGACAGTGAAGACCAGCAGTCAGACCCTTCTTGATTTATTTGCTGTTTGGCTCTCCTCTCAGTTCTCACGATTCTCTGCTGTTCTAAGTAGCTGACTGTGGTGCTGTATCTGTATCGTGGGCTAATCAGCGAAACATCAGTGAAAGAGGGCGCCCACTTGACAACCCGAAGGATGCCATCACTCACTTGAACTCCACAGTCTCATCGGTGCCTTAAGTGTGAATCTATTGAGGGATATCAACACCTAGTCCTACACAACAGATTTGTGTTCAACATCTCCAGTTATATGTCATTAATGCCATGCATTGTTTAACTTTACACTGAAAGTTCATATGAATGCCAGCAAGGCTGTTTGTTTGGAATTGTTATCAAATGGAATAAAGGTCCATAACTTTCCAGCAGCCATAAGAAAATTTTCATAAAGATTTAGATTTTATGAGGAAATACACGACACGCACACCTTGATCTGAACAGGTAGTCGAAATAATTTGATAGCACTAAGTCTATCTAGCAACTTGCTACTGATACAAAATATTTATGACCTTCTGAACCATTTGTACAGTTTGACATTTGACAGTATGTGGAGTTGATGACAACATGGGAGGAATTTCGTTTTGTCGTCTGCTAAGCTTTTGTTGATACAAAAAATTCACAGTCAGAGATATATTTTTTGGCAACATGTGACTTGACATGATTTGAATGAATTGCTTGTGTCCTCAAAATCAGTAAATCATATCTTTTCCTACCCATCTCTACACATAGACCCGAGAAAAATTTAAAATTCCACTGCCAACTTCGGGGTTGTTGGGAGATCAGACTACTGATACTCATAACCCCTGAAATACATTGCGATCCTGAGTTTGTGAGTAAGAAATGCAGGAGTAGTCTCATTGTGGAAAAATTTTAGTGACTGCACCTACCGGTACTTTTCTCAGCGTTGACCATCTGTTTGTTAGTAATTCGTCTTATCTTCACTTTAGGGGATGCTGATGATTCACTGAACACTTTCAATGATTAAAGTGAGGACAGGCATGAATTATATCCTAAAACATATTTTCCATTATCCTTGCCTGGGATACATGACCCAGCCATTTGTTCGTCAGGCTTTGCAGGTCCTGAGACCTTGAGACCGACAGAGGGAGAGAGAGACAAGCCCATGCAAAGGCACCAGATCCTGAGAGGGCCCAACAATCTTCCTCAAATTCAACACAAAATTCATTACCTCACAGAAACTCTGTTAGATTACCTACAAGCAGAGCTGGGACTGCCCCACTCTCAGTACACGTCTCTCTTGCTGCAGTATTAGAATTGGATTGCTTTGGCTAAACATCCAGCTAATTTTCCTGACACTAATGATAAAATGGAGGCCTTTATTGTGTTTTTTTTTTTTTTTTTGCTTTTTGTAAACCCAAAAGAGCTAATGAGAGGTAAACAGAGGTCATTTTAAAAACTAACAGGTGGGTTATTCGCTCAGAGAGAAGCATCCCAGTGATGCTCAGGCAAATGTGCCACGTCCAAATCACACATTGCTACGTTGGGAAAGGGAAAGAAAAAAAAAAAAGAGTGGTACCGCACAACAGTGAACACAACACACAAGAACAGAAATACCATAGAACTGAACGTGAACACTCCTTCCATGAGCAATGGAGCAATCACTGTGGTAAGACACCGCATGGGAAGAGAGAAACTCCAAGTTGGGTCTACATCCAAACAGCAGACAAAGGGAGGTGGGGATATGTAGTCCCTTTCCAAAAACATTAATGGAAAAGTTCTTTTATTTCCATAATTCCATTAACCACATTCAGACACATTTGGGAGAGGGGCTACAACTGTTGGGTTCCTTGGGTTAATCTACTTCTATGCCTGAGCCAATGCAAGAAGCGACTCAACTGGGCAAAGGGGGAGAAGGACTGGACTGTTGGTGTGTGGTCCAAGGTCCAATGTTTTAAAAGATGTCTTGATTCCCTCTGCTGAGGATATGTATGGAGATGCAGATTTCATCCTCCAGTAGGACCTAGCCCCTGCTGCCAGAAGCACGAAAACCTGGTTTGATGCCCATGCTATCACAGAGCTTGACTGGCTGGCCAACTTGCCAGACCTACACCCCATTGAGAATCTGTAGGGTATTATCAAGAGGAAAATTAGGGGCACCAGACCCTAAAACAAAGAAGAGCTGACAGCAAGCATCAAGGAGACGTGGGCCTCCATAACTCCCATGCAATTCCATAGGCAGATTGCCTCAATGTCACGGTGCATTGAGGCAGTGATTAAGGCAAAAGGATTCTCAATTCAAGTATCTAAGATTGACATATCGTTTTGAAAGGACCATATTTTGTTTGATTTGATGTGATCCTTATTCCTTTCTTTTTTTTCTTGCAAAAACTGAGGAGTCTGTATATATAGAATACAGTCAACAAGCAACAGGGGAAAGGCAGACTGACCAGACAACAAGCAACAACTGAAGCACAGTGGCCGTAAACCATCCAGGACACACCCATGAAAAAGAGGTAGGTGCTGTCCACACAAGACCTCAAAGACAGCTGAGGGGGCCAACAGAAGCCAACAGAAACACAACTATAAAACACAAATAACATTCCTGCAATATAACCCCACACTTGGATTTAAAAACATGAGAGTGTACCAAGAAAAAACTTCTCTGACCTTTTTGACTGCTATTATTCCTGTGAGACCAGTTGCTCCTTCCCAAAGCTGAGACCACAGCGTTTATAATAGTGATGAAAAATAAAAAATAAGTGGGTTTTGGCTCACATGATCTGATGTCTTTGACCTTTTGGTCCAGTTTTGGTCTTTTTAAGGTCCTCAACTGTGCTTTGCAGATCAATCTAAATACAGTTGTATTGAGAGATTGATCAGTATTGACAGCATGTATTGACCAGCGCAGTGTAATGACATCGATACATAAGTTTTGTCACTCTGTCCCTACTTAATCTTTTTTTTATGCTTTTGGTAGTGATAGCAAGCTACACTCACACAAACACACTTGAAATCTGTGATCATTGTGACTAATTTATTTTCTTTGTTTTCATTATGTAGAAATAATTCCAGACATGATAATGTGTAGAGATATTGTTGATATTCCAGATACAGAAGATAGTACTTTATAATTTACATATACATTTATCCGAAGTTGATAAATTCTGTACTATATTTCACTTCCTTCGTAATCGAAGAAGGAAATCACAAATGTCATGAAAAAGGTCACAAAAAGGTCATGATAATTCCTTCAGATTTAGCACTTCAATGACGCACACACCTTAACTGTTGAAGTACTATACTTGTTCCCCCAGTATCAGTAACCAAGGGCTCACCTCAGCCACAGTTCAAACATTCAATCCCCTGTGCTACATTCAAGTTCTTGTCACTCCTCTGGGCTTCAATACACTATTTGGATTTTTTGTCAGATAGAAGTAGAACATTTTTCAGTTTACTCGTATTCCAAAAGCAGAAAACTAAGCTTAAAAAAATGCATGCTGCCAAAAAAAAAGGGACAGTAACACTGGAGTAGGTACCACTGCACAGGTTGGCTGCACAACATCCCTTTGAAGAATAATCAAGTTTGAGAGATTGAGAGGCTGAAGATGATTGACTCGAAGTTGACATGAGTGACTTTAACTGCTTTCAAGTTGAGGTCAATCATTAACTGAAAAGTAAGCAAGCCTGAGAGACCCATGATCTTTTATTGGCTAATGGTTCGTGATAGAGGATCAGGTGTAAAAAAAAAAAAAAGAAAAAAAATGGATAATGTCAGTTGCTGTGACTCAAAGTTGGTGTTCCTGTGTGACTGCTGATTATGTTAGTTATTGTTTGGTTATTGCTGCATGATGTATGAGTTGATGCTTAATTTTGAGGAAGGGTTAGGATGTTTCTAAATACAGCCAATGATAAGATTTAAGAGCTGTTAAATCTTAGATGACCAGAAGCCAGAAGGGAGCGCAGAAGCATTGAATTTGTAATTGCTTAAAAAGGTGTAAGCATAAATCTGGACTGCTTGTTTCAATTTCCATTTTAGTCTTCTTCCTCCTGCTGTTGAAATTTGTTCTTTTGTGCAGGTAACCAAAGCGAGGGCTCTCATCCAATGTCACACTGACTTTTTGACCTCAGACAAGCAGGGTACAAACCAACACTGACAGGAACATTTGGCAATGCAAAGAATACTATGCGTCTAGAGTGAGTAATTTTAGTGTTAGATCATTTGACATACTGTATTTGTAGTATGACGTACGCATTAACTTCACCTTTATTAAAAACAATTTAGACACTGTCCTCGCTCACCATCTACAACCCATCATGTGAGGATCTGTTTTCACATCACTGCTTTCATACCGCAATGCATCAGTCAGACTCTCAATGTGGTCAGCTGGTTTTCATTCTCCCCTACTCTATCAAAGCTTACTATCAGTTTGCCTTAACATTCTAAAATAGACTTCCAAAGAATGGTGGACAATTGATGCTAGATTCATATGGTGTATCACAACCTTTTAATTACTTGTGGTGCCCTTCTGTCACCAGGAAGGGTGTTTTGGTCAATTATAGGTATTGTAATTGTGTTGTATGAAGTGTTTTGTTCTTACGTCATTTCAAATATCACTCTTTTGTTCAAAGTTGGGCAAAAGAATCCATTCTATTCCTGTATCTGTATTTCATTATGATTTTGTAGTCTGCATGTCATTAAACATACGGTACATCCATTTATAACCTGAAGTCATGGTTGACATTTTTGACAGAAATTTTTGTCAGATATATGTGGATGAAAAAACTTCATTAAAACTGATTGCATTGCAGAATATTTAGTTCAGATTACGCTTGGTGGGAGAGGTATAATTTAAATTATTCTTTTTTCTGTAGTTGAGTTATCCAACAGTGACCACAACAATCTGCACATTTCCACTGAATATGAATTGTGTAACAATCTGAATGAGTATGACAAAGCCCAAATTTGTGTTTACCATAAATGCATTTGCTCTGTGGATTGGCCGAGACACTCATTTCTGTGGGAGTTTCGATGTGACTAGAGAGGTTGTAATGGATGACTGCATCACAGCATTATCAGTCACAGTAGTAATTAAAATTATTCAAATCACTTAAATTAGTATCTGAGCTTTTCACAGGATAAGACGTTCAACAGAATACATAATATATGACTATTTGCATATGAGATATGCTGGACTTGTGAACGCTGCATTTGTCAGCCACAGACTTTAAAGGATTCAACACGATCTTAAGAGACAATTCTCAAGTCATATATGTGTAGCCATTACTGCAACTGTGAATTGGACAAAACTCAGTCCTGATTGTCCTCTGATTGGTTTCATTCAAAGTTAGGCTGCATCTATCTGTAAAGATTGATTACTTAAGTACAATTCCGAACATGTGGGTCCTGCTCCTGCTGCTATTGTGCAGCCCTACACCTGTGCATCCCTACACCTGTGTCTGTCTCTCTCTGCCTCTCTATCTCTCTTCTCCTTCCCTCTCTCTCCCAACCAAACCGGTCAGGGCAGTTGACCGCCCACCTGTAGCCTGGCCTTCCCGAGGTTTCTTCCCTTGAGGGGAGGTTTCTCCTCGCCACTGTCGCTAATGGGGGATGTGTTTGGTGTCTGTGTGTCCATCCCATAGCCCCTGACTGTTTACATGCTGAGGAGCACTACCTACTCCATCCTGTAAAGTGCCTTGAGATAACTCCTGTTATGATTTGGCGCTATAAAAATTAGATTGAATTGAATTGAATTGAATTCATACAGTGCCTTCACCTAACAAATGCAATAGATTTCTGGCACTTACAAAGTGTATCAAAGTTGAAACAGATTTCTACCAGAGTTTCTGCATATATTGGTTAATAAATAGCCAAAATGGCTATGGGATGGGAAATGATTTGCCAAACATACGGCAATAGCAATGCCAAGGAAAAGAAAAGCTATCTTTGGCAGACCACTTGTCAGAATCTTCAGATTATGCACATAGTATACAGACTGTTCCATTCACAGACTGATAATCAAGTGATACACCTTTATTGGGGGTGGGGCTTTCCCTTCACCCTTATTTTTCTGAATGCCTAGATGAGGGAATGTCACAATCAACAAATCAGTATATTTCTAAATCAGCACAAGTCAAGCGCTTCATCTCAACTGGTTGATGTTAAAATTCCACGACATCTCTCTGACTATCAACAGCACACTGTCAGGGGATCAGCTAAATATCAAGAAATAAATATATTATTTACGACTTGGTTTTCAAGACTGAAACAATAATTTCCCACTCCACAATGATGTAATTTACAACAAATGATAAGAGAGAATGCATAACCTTTCATTCCCTTGATCAAGTTGGTCTTCCGGGAAAACTAAAAATGAAATGTTGAAAGAAAAATGTCCATTTCTTTTGAATATACAACGAGTTTTGCCAGTGTGAATGTTTAAACATTTGACGTGTAATAAAGTCTAGAGCCGTGCCTTTCCCTTGTGGTGTTGCAATATGAATGATTGCAAATGCTCACAGTCCGTAGTAGAGCCTTGAGGGAGTAACAGCAATGGACAAATGAAACGGCAAAAGTTGAGAGCAAAACCAAAGACAGCAAAAACAAGGCTGACTGCAGTTAATCAAAGTTTAATTACATGCATGAATTATCTCCAAGATATGCAATGCTGTGTCCAACCTTTGCGACTGCTACATCTTTCTGGTTCACGCTCCATACTGGTGATGAACTTGATGGCATATACAGTAGATCAAGGGTCTCCAAACTGCGGCCTGCGGGCAACATTATTTCTAATTTGCCCACAACAAATTCCCTTAGATACAAAGTGGCTACATAGGTAAACTAATGGTTTGCGGGCCAGATTTTGCTCATTGGCCCCTCTAATCCAGCCCACTGAGGATTGGTACAGGATTTATGATCATGACTGCATTCAGTTTCTTCATGTCCTGAATGCTTGAGATGAGTACACCTTGTGCTGACCCAACCGTCTGTCAAATTTTAAGAGACAATTTTATTGGGGTTTGGTAACCAGTCTGTAGTATAATTGTGTTTTGTTCCAGCAGCTCATTTTTCTGCAATGTACCCTGGTTCCTCAACTCACCCGATGCAGGGCTTGCTGTATCTGGACACGCTCTTGTTTCTGTACCGCTTACATTACACCACATCGTCCTGACAGTGATTTGAACCATGTTGAAGGGTTCATGCTCCAAAAAAACAAATTGTTCTTGTGATGTTCACACTGGACACCATCGTTCCGATTGGGATTTGAACCTTTGTCCAGGTTCAAATCCCACATTGCCACATTGCCTCAATTTCTGTTTACCAAAACTACTTACATCCATGCTAGTAATTTCTATGACTTCAAACTCAAGCCTCCTTGATTACGCATGCATAGTTGTGTGTTTTATTTATGTTACAGCAATACCACATAAAATTGCAAACAAATACCAACCTTGTCTAAACCCCTAACTATGTAATTGATTTTTTTTTTTGCATGTCCAAAATGCATTGGCAGAGGGAATAGAAAATCATGTTGTGATACTACAGATAATATGCATCTTGTCAAGTTAGGTGTGACACAGGCTACATGTGGATTTGGTAAAGACAAGGATAGTGAATACTGGTGATTAGTATATATGTACATAAGATGGTGAGGAGAGTCCAAGGTCACCAATAAAGACCTGAATGTTCTGTCTTGCAGGAGTAATAGTGGGATAATCGCTGAAGAGCAGCAAGGATTACACAATGTCCTGGCACAGCACTGCTAAAATCCTAAGTTAAAAAAAGTACAATGCTGACTTCACAAGTGAATGATTTCAGAGATATTTGATATATCAGAAATGCTGGCAAGCAGTTTGAGAATAATGATCTCGTCTCTCATGGTCAAAGCATTTGGATGTTTGCCTTTCAATACAAAGAAGGAAAAAAGATAGGATTTGGGGGTATTTCATTGTTCATTCACATGAGATAGGTTAGATTTGTCTGCACAGAGTACAGAGAGAACTTTGGTCCTTCAGAGATGACCTTTAAGTCAACACAAGGACCCTTTGAGATTCATTGAATTCTGTGTTTCTAAGTTATGGATTTTCTTATTTTTCTACAAAGCAATGCAAAAATTCTGAAGAGTTTTCCCTTTGTGGTAAAGTCTCAAAGCTGTGTAATGCACTGAGCATGATATACATGAATGATATTTGTTAATCACACAGTGGCTGGTGGTTCTCCTCCTTTCAATGGGAAAAAAACTGAAACAAACAAAAGCAAACAAACAAATAAAAAAACGTTGGCATCTAACAGTGGCCAATCTGGCTCCCAGTTTGTCATCTGAGGCAAATAACAAATGTTTTTCATTTGCTTTGGAGCTGTAAAAGTACCACTGAAGCAGATGTATTCTGGACACACCATTCTAGCTTCAATGCATTTCTTCATTACATGATCCAGTGACTTCAGCTACAGCCAGATCCAAACAAAGGCTGCTCTCAGTTAGTTTGATTTTATATGGTAATGAGCTGCCGAGGTGGTAGAGGATTGGTATTCAATATTGATTATTTGGAAAAGGCCTCCAGCTAAATATGACCAACAACAATCATTACAGGAAGAAGGGAACACGCAGCTGGAATAACTGAATTTATGCCAGCATTGGGGCTGTCGGAATTAACGCCATAATTGTGATGCAATCAGTGTTCTCTTTTTATTGTGAATTTTTTTTCTCAATGGTGATTAAAACTTGGACTATTTTGCCCCTTCTGCACACCCTCAGCTTGCTCATGAAATTGACGCACATCCGCTCAATGAATTGGAAAACTGTATTTTTGAAGTAGACATCATATTAGTCTAAATCGCACTTGCTGTCTTAAAACCCATAAAAAAAAACATAAAAAAGACTTGTTTTGTGGTCATTCGACTTGAAATTACGGTAAAGGATTCTGGAAAGAATTGCTTTGCAATGTTGATATGGGATTACAAATGTAATGCTAAATAATAGGATTGTAAACATACAGTTAAAGATGGAATTGTCGTGATTAGCTTTAGCTATTCAGTGATCCAGTGATCAGTTATCCATATTTTCAAATTATATTTATTTTCAACATTTGACAGCCGTAGTGAAAGTCTGCTCAAAGAAGAATGACATGATGTTGGATATGGGTCTATTGCGCTAACCAGTGCTGTTGGCTATTTTTTCATTCAGCATCACGTCACCATGGAGACGAAAAAGAAGACTGAGTAGATCATAGAAAAAATTCAGAGCAATCTATCACTGCGCTTTAGTCCTGAACAACAATCATCTGCCCAGCAAGACCCAAACACATCTCTGTAAGAGTAGTGGCACCCTGCTTCTTAATTTTGTCCACCCTCCGTCTTCAATATTCCTTTTGCCAAATGGTATTTTGTCATGACAAAATTATATTGTTCAAGTCCTCCTCATTAATATTCATGGTGCAGTGCCAAGGAAGGGTTTTTTTGCCATTACCCCACTCTGCTCATGGTTATCTACTCAAGACTTGTATGGAAACCAGAGACTGCAAAAAATAGTAGGGGACAGAGAAGGTAGGAGAGGTGTTTTAGCTGTTGTCCTTATTGGCAGGATGCCAATCCCTGTCTCTGTCATTACAAATCAACTGTGTATGTGTTGGCTGATTGCTGAAAAAAAAAGTTAAAAATAGGATAAATTCTGCGATACTTGTCACATGAATACCTGCTGTCTTTAACTTCTGTATTTACCTCATGTCACGGTACTGGACCCTAAGGTTTTGAGTAGTGATCCACCCGACCAAGCTCCCCAACACAGTAGACACTGTCCTTTGTTGTTATTTTATTTCTTTATCTTTTTAATCTCAAAATCACTTGCTACTAGCACATTCCACTTCACTGCCACTTTTATTCACTGCGCAAACTGATGAGTGTGCAGAGTGACTGATTAAGCTCTTGAATCTGGAACCTTGCTCCTCATTGCTCTGGTCATCAGATTCACTGCAACCAATCTCACCATCAATCATCCTCTACTTAGGAGGTTTTCTTGGGTTCTTGGGTTCTTTGCTAGAATGTGCAAGTTTTCGCCATTGTGGATGTGTGGTTATTATAATAACGCTGTTGGTAAGGTTTGTCTGCTCTGCAATCCCTGAGCACCACCTCAGACTGACAGTTTATGTATTTCTTAGACGATGCAGTTTTGTGTCTGCCACTACTGCCTGAACTGAAGAGGAGGTGCTTTGTCCTCTTCACCATTAACTCCTGTCAGCATCTGGGTTTTGTAAACACGCTTGTGACGGGGGTAAGGCTCCAAATTCAAAATTTTTATCTCATTCACAAAAGGTCAACACATATTGTTTATTTCATGTAAAGCATTTAACTTGCTGCCAGTTTGCATAGGACAGCAAATAGATAATGGTGTGATTTACAGTCAGAACTGTTCAAACCCTCATCTTACCAATTTCAGTGTTTTGCTACCCCCTTTCCTGTCAAGATTTATCCTGCCATGAGCACTGAATCTTGGCAAAGCTAAAAAGAGGGGGTTGTAAACTGCTCTCTGAAGTATGTATTTTTTCATTAATGATTATTTGTTGCCAAGGGAGCAGCGTGGCAGGGTTGTGTCATTGGGAGAGGCTGGTGAGCCTTAATGAAAAGTAAATGGGAAAAAACACTAAAACTGAATAGATGTTTTGTGTTCATCCAGTGATCTGTGTTTGAAAAGTAATCTTAATATAATCAAAATAATAATGATGTGTCCTTTATTAATCCCTGGAGGGAAATTCGTTGTTTTCACTCTTTCTCTCACACGGAAGTATGCACACCATGGAGGTTCCCAGAGAGAGTGAAGGGGCAGCCTCTTTATACTTAACATACTGAGTTTGCCTTTCCTTTTACTACATACCTCACATCGAGTAGCTTAGGGCAAAGTGCATATTGAAATATTCCACTATCCTCTTTATAAATTCAAATTGACAGAGTGATTGCTTAGGATAAACTGGGTATGTATGCATAGTTTCTGTTGCTGTTTGTGTTTGATCAAGCCTGTGTTTGACACTTAATTCATTTTGCATCATCATCTCGTGTATTACCTGCTGCTGCCTGTCCTTTGTTTGCACTGTTCAAGATGCACAACATCATTACCACCCAAATATTTCAATTAGTTGTGAAATTTGTTACAGGTAGGAAATGCAATCAGCAAGACAAAATGCACTGATGTATATCCATCCATCCATCCATCCACCAACCTCATACCTCTACAATTACCACCGTATCCTCTCATCATACTTATTTATCCATCCACCCATCCATCTAACATTCCATCATTCCATGGAATTTAGACATCCTGACATTCTTCAATCCATATACACAATTCATCCACTCATGATCATTGGACACATGTACCTCAACTCCCAATCACAAGCATGTCAATGCATATGCAGGCTGTGCTTGTGTGCTTGTGTGTGTGTGTGTGTGTGTGTGTGTCTGTTTCATCCATCTCTTGCAGGACCAAACCTGTCCAATCGCTGTAATTCATTTTAACAGTTCTCCTCACCTAAAAGCAGTTGGAGTTGTTTTGTCACTAGCTGCTGTCAATCACATCCACTCTCCTAGCAGTATTACCTATCAGGGAGTGGGAGCAGTGCTCCAGGCACCCTTGTTCATAGATACGGTTAATTATTCATTCAGCTATCAGTCAAAGCTGAGTGGTTCAGCTAGTTGTCTGAATCAAACCTGACTTTATGCAAATGTTGTATGAAGATTGTGCCAATGTGGAGTCAAAATAAACTCCTCTAATATATTGGACAATGATGGTGTGTGAGGCTTTTATCAGAGACGTATAGTATAGAAATGAGACTATAGCATGAATGTATCTGGTTTACCCCCACTATAAAATGTTGACGCTATACTCACACTCCGTAGCCAAGGCACTTATTTCTATTCTTCTTCCTCTTTCGACGGCCTCCTTCAGGAGTCACACAGTTGACCATCCTTCTCCATCTACTTCTGTCCTCTCAATCATCCACTGAAACACCCACTGCCCTCATGTCTTCCTTAACTACATCTATGAACATTCCCTGTGGCCTTCTCTTTTCCTCCTACCTGGCAGCTCCATCTCCAACAACCTCAGCCCAAAATTTCTTTATCTCTCCTCTGCATATGGCCAAACCATCTGAGTCTAGCCCCTCTGATCGTTTCCCAAATTGCTCCATCTTAGTTGTCTTAAAAATGTTCTCATTTTTAATCTTTTCTAACCAGATCACTCTCGAAGAAAATCTTCATCACTGCCCCTTCAAGTCTACTCTCCCTAAGACAGAGCCACTGTTTATAAACCAAACATCATGTCAGGTCTCACTACCATCCTAAAGACCCTCCCTTTTAGTCTAGTTGACTCTTGACACTCTCCTCCACCTACACAACCGTGCCTGCACTCTGCCATTACTCCGAATGGTTGACCAATTGATATCCCAAGTCTCCCCTCTTCACTATCTCGACTCATTGCAACATCACCTGTCCACCTGTCTCACTCTCTTTCATATACATGTATTCTGTCTTATTTCTGATGACTGTCTTTCCTCTGTTCTCCAATGCAAACCTCTTCCTCTCCAGGTTCTCATTTACCTGTCTCCTACTCTCACCACAGATAACAATACCATCTGCAAACATCATATGCCATGGGGACTCCTGTCTAACATCATCTGTCAATCTGTTCATCACCATTGCAAACAAGACGAGGCTCAGGGCTGATCCCTGATGGAGCCACACTCAAATCCTGAACTCATCTGTCATTCCAACGGCAAACCTAAGCAGTTTTGTTATCCTCATACATGTCCTGCACTACCATAACATACTTGCCGTTACATGCCGTTACTGACTTCCTCATACAGTGCCACAGTTCCTCTCTTGGTACTTTATCACAGGGATTCCCAAACTTTTCCATGCCAAGGCCCCCTAAACAGCATTAACTTCTGGCCGGGAAACCCCTTGGCAAACCCACTGACAGAATATGGAGAGAAACATTTACTTTTAGAATGATTTCCTTATTTTAATAAATTTATTATTA
>OMPJ01000123.1:10797-24450 GCA_900312935.1 Carapus acus
GTTTAGCACTCTTTTTTAGATGCACTGCCCATCTTTCTTTTTGATTCAACTTTATTTATTTTCCAATTCATCCCAGCTGTTACATTTTTTTTTTACAACAGCATTACACCGGTACGCATTATGTGTAATATCATAAGTAGCTTACACGGCAGCCTCTACCCAAAACAGGGCCGTCAGTGGTCATTCTTGTTTTTTTTTGTTTTGTCCAAACAAAACCTTCACCCTTCGACCTCTCTGCTCACATTTTCAACTCATTTATCCATCAAGGCGCCTAAGTCCGTACTGAGCTAAGCAAACAGCTAAGCAGTCAAGCCAAGCGAGGCTGCCCCTCTCCCCCCTTCCCTTCTTGTAGCTGGTGTGTAATAGTAATATGGTTGTCCTGCTGTCAAGATAATGCCCCAAAATTGGCCCTGTGATTGTACAAGTTAATGGCAGTTGCCACAAAAGCCGGGCCGCTGTGTTTACCCTCATGAACACTTCGTTTACATAATGATAATCACAGGCTGGCAGGTGGGACCTGTAAATGAGTGGTGATCACGAACCACTCTGGCTGTTCATCGTTGTAATGAGTATGAATGGACCTGCGGTCAGAATACATTGATGTTGGAGTATTATTTATCCTTTTACGCTTCAACATGAAGGAGGAGGGGGATTTCAGTACATGTGCATATTTTTGTATGAATGAATGTGGTGTGTGGCCAGCATGCAGGATACAGGAGTGTTTTCACAGAAAATTGCAGTGACCTGACACCCTTTTAGTCAGTCACAGATGAAATCTATCCTCCACAGTGATACAGACATTACAGCATTAGCTATTTCAGGGCCATGTGGAATGACCATGTTTTGTGCCACTTCAGATACACATCACAGTTGATGTGTACAGTTTGACGTGATGTTTTGATGTGCTTCAGCTGAAGCACTGTTATGTTTCACAACTTGAAGTACACAGTGAATTTTTCAAAATAAAAAGACTGCTAAATGTCAAAGAAAGCTTAGCTCAATTACGAGCAGGATATTCATTATTAGATTGATATTTTTCAACATGGGAAGCAAATCAGATTGATAATCGAAGACATCACTCTAGACAATTCCAAATATCGTAAACGTCAGTGGATAGTAAATTGGTTGTTCTTATTTTCAAATTAAACGTTGAAAAGGTTGAAATATTTTAGAATTTGGAAGACTAACTCAGTCTAGTTAATGTCACACTGTAATGTCAGTGCTTTTCCCTGTTTACTTCTCCATTGGAATTCAAAAATCATATGCTTGACTCATCTAGGATGAGCTATTGCTATGACGCTAGATACATTTTGATTTTGTTACACATAAACAATGAAAACAGAATATCCAGGATATCATTTGTCATGTCTGTTTGCACAGACTTTCTGCATTCATTGTCACGTGTGTCAATGTCCTCGCATCAGCCTAGATTGCCACTTGAGGCTCCCCAAAAATGGAAACAATAATTTTCTTTGACTTTGACTGTCAAACTTAAAGGGGACAAATCTCCTGGAATTTGTGTTTCTACACACATGCAGGTGCAGGTCGAGTGCCGCATTATCGTTCACCGACATAGACATGTCTTATGTGTTTCCCTCAATGCATCAGCTTGGATGCCCAGAGATTTGGGTCGACAAGGAAGTCAGAGAAGTTATTAATGCAAAGCAGGAGCAAGGGCGGATATAGAGAGGGGGCATCTCAATGGAGGATGGAATCTCTCCGACTGGGTCATTTTGAAATAGGATCACACATCAAAGTGTGAGCAACCATCAGTTAGAATAACTTAAGTATGTCATGCATGAAACCTTATTTGCAAAGTAGGTGTAAGATGATTTTCTTCTACAATGGGATTGTTTATGAATAAATGCTTTTCATTCAACTCACTGAAAAACATATTGTCCCCTTCCATAGAGGTTTCCTGGAGTGCTGATCCTTGCCTTCATGGGGAGGGTTTTAGCAGTGGCAGATCAGCTGACAACTGGCACAGCTCTTGAGTTATCATTTCCTGGGAATGCTGCCGACATGGTGACCCCACAGATCAGAAACGGGAAGTCACTGTCAAAGGAGAATGTCCTCAATCCAATCTCCCATGACCTAGTGTCCTCTGTGCAGAAATTGTTGTGTAAAACCCCTCGACCCTCCTCCTCCTTCCCCTCTTGTCTTATGGTTCTAAATCCCCTACTAATTTTGAACCGCCTACAGTAGTACCTTGACATACGAGCAACTCAACGTAGGAATTTTTACCACACAAGCTGTCTTTCGGTCCATAGTTTTGTGTGACACGCACGTAAATCCGGGTTGTGAGTTGTGACCCTTGCTTTGGAACACCACTAGCTGGCGCAAATGGGATTACTCTAGGAAAAAATGGCTGGAATGGACCGACATTATACTAATTATTTGAAAAAAAGAAAAAAGTTGTTCAAGATATGAGCAGATTGACTTAAAAGCTCGGTTACAGAAGGAATGAAAATCGTATTTCAAGGTTCTACTGTACTCGTTCACAGTCTAATGTTAAGTTTCTGCCTCCTTTGCTTTCACTGTGTAAGAAGTCCGCTACTGACCCCATGACGGTGCACAGCATAGCCGTATCGAGATGATTTGGATGGTTTTGTGAGCATGTGAATGGAATCGTCCATTTTACTGTGGGCTTAGATGGTGTGAAAAAGTGGTTCAATTCAAAGACAAATAACTGTGTAATCAGCACTTGGGGCATGGTTGCTACATTTGTTTTCGTTTACTGTATTTATTTCCACAATGGGAGTCACTGTGAGTGCAGGACTGTAAAGAGGAAATCAATGACATGCTGTAATCTGGAGCCTGGAGGAAAGATCCTGGCCAATCAGTTTTTCTCTCCGTCATGCCATGATCAGCAGAATCGTCCATTGATTGCACCTTTCAGTGTAGCATTCTGAGGCCTGGACACGATGAGGTGTGTTTGTTCTTTAGAATATTTACGCAGGGCAGGTGGATGGCAGGAAAGATGTTTTATCTGGATCAGCAAAATAAAGAGCATATTTCTTTGCTTTGGTCAATCAATATGAGTAATGAAGTGGAGAGACTGCAAATGATGCTGGAGATGCCGTTACCCCTCTGTGCAGACTTGTGTATTTTCCCGGGTTACATGCTAGACTACTGCTTGTGCTTGTTTTATTGATATTACTGTATATTAGCGGCCAAAATCCGCTCACTCACTGTGTAAGCCTTTAGTGTGTGTAGTCACCACTGTAACATTCCAATAATCCTGATCTTGATTTTAAAGGTTTGCTTAGATCATGAATAAACAAGGCTTGTGAGTATTTTAACAGAACAGGGCCAGATCTTTTCGGGCTTTTAGGGACTTGGTGGTGGTATTTGTGTGCTTTTGTGTCCCCTTGCGGAATATCATCAGTTTGAACTTGATGCATGATTTATGCCTCTCCCTCTGGACTCCCCCCCATAACGTCTCTATTTCATGGTCCCGCCCCCATGGTAAGATGGCCCAGTTCTGTCTGTGTACACACAGACTGTGGCACGTTCCCCAAGTCCAGAGAGGGACGCAACCTCACCTGGTGTATGTCCTCGTCACAGAAGCAGAGATCAAGCGCTGCTGTCTCTAGGGAAACAAGCAGGCGCAGCGTAGTGCTGTGAGATCTGCTGTGCCAGTGTCAGCCAGCCACAGTGATGCTTACCTTATCATCCTATCTTCTTGCCAAGGTTGTGAGGTGCCATCATCTCTCCATGTGTAGTGTTATGCTGACAGCTCTTCTCTAAACCGTCCCTCATGTGGGGCAACACCGGGCAGTCTTTGAGGATGTCCTCTTCCCACTGGTGTCAGTTCTCGTTCTGCTGCCTCTAGTGAATGCTCCGCTTTTGGCTTGCACATACTGGATGAATATTTTCTCTGGCTGTGTTGCCAATTGATGACACAAAGCAATAACCCTTCCTATCCATTCTGTCCAATCCACTTAGATTTAGGAAAATTGTCTAACGGCAAAGAATAAAGACATTAACAGAGTGTCCTGGAGGCACTGCAGTAGCACTGTACAACTGGTGCCTACCTCTGTGCAAGTTTTGGTTAACAATCAGTTGAGGTTTGTGGTGTTCTATGTTGTGGAGCTTCCCCAGTCATGCAGCACAAAGGACACGTGGAAACACTTAGGACACTGAACTGCCTTTTGTATAAGTCTGAAGGAATGGGTGCTACTGTTAAATACTAATCCACTCCTTTTATTACACTGAATGAGAGCTGATTATGACCTGGTTGAAAAGTGTAACACTGCTTCTAAATCACCTGGCTGCTTTCTAACACACTCTTCCATGAGAGGCACACCAGTGTGTCAGAGAAGATGAACCCTGTGACTCGTCACATCAGCAGCCTTTGAGAACCATATTAGCTGCTGCTGCATTCACCCTTGACACACACACACGCACGCACGCACGCACGCACGCACGCACGCACACTCACTCACTCACTCACTCACTCACTCACTCACTCACTCACTTGTGAACATGACGGCTAAGGTTGGACGACGATACTTAGTATATGTGGCAATAGGTGGGTGGGTAGGTAGGAATTGATCAGTTGATCTTATAATCAAGGAAATTAATCATTCATGTCATTAGATTATTAGATTGCAGTTTAACAGAATTTCTGAACAATCGCCAAATTCAACAGCTGGCATTAATCACAGAGAGTTGGAAGAGAGGGATCAATTTCTTCTTGTCCCAGTAGAGTCCTTGTAATAGATGCACGTTTGTTTTTTTTGTTTTTTTGATGGGATGTTTCACAAACATGAGCAAATTTACTTGAATTCAAGGAAGAGCGTATTATCTGGATGTGTATAGAGAAGAGGGGACTAAAAATCTCCCTTCATTGTCACGTCTAACGAGCCTCACTAGGACAACGTTGATGAGATTACTACATTTGCACTTTTCTATGTGGGGCACAGTTCTCCAACTCTCACCGAGTCATGCTTTCACAGACACATTATCTGGGAGTCCTGAAAAGTTCATCTAGAAATGTAAATCATTCAGCTTTTTTTGGTACAACTGTATTCTGTATCCCTCAGTTTTGAAATATTACTTACTGTTAAACACATTCACAATAATGACTCTATCCACAAATCACAGCTCACACTCCAAAAAAGCCCATGACCACATTTTTCAGCAGCAGATTCATAAACATCTTTTTTTTAAAACAAATAACTGCATGTTACTCTTAGGTTTGTATTTACACACGGGAATGCATCTCCACAGACATTTGGCCTTATTAATCACACAAATGCGTGACATACAATTGTGCTGCATGGATGCTAATCGCTGGTGTAGCGACAGGTTCATCCCACGAGTCGCAGTTGTGCAGGTGTCATAAATGTTCTCTAAAATAATGGCACGATTAATTATGAGGAAGTGATGATGCTCGACAGTGTCCTCTGCCAGCCTGTAATTGAATGTACCAATAATTGATTAACAGCAAAGACCAAACCAGTCCCTCTCTCTTTCTCCGTCTCCCTTGGGTTTGTCTTGTTCGTCTAAATCAAGTCTAATGGACTGTCAGAGCCAGTTTGGGTCGGAGAGAGGGAGGCTTGGGGAGAGAGAGAGAGAGAATCACATCAATGACAGGGCATAAACCAATGGTGTGTGTGATGGATGTTTGTGCTGAGGAAGCAGAGAGAACAAAATGTCTCTGGCTTCTATCTCGCGGCTGTAATGTAATAAGCTAATATCTAATGTAAATTATGTTCACACAAGGATACTCTCAAGTTGTCTAGATGTAAAAATCCATCAAATTTACTGGAAACGTCAAAACATTTTGTCATCTGAAAGGACTGAATTTTCTGAGCGAAGGATCTGCTTCACTTTGAATCTGAGTGATCTTGCATTGTTTCCTTTTCACCTTTTGCTCTCATTTTGCCCATTTTGCTAACATGTGTCACCAAACCTCTGCAGCCTTGCATGGCTCCTCTAGGTTCCCCTCTCTTGATGTGAGTGTGTTGCCATGTGTGAAGATGTGTGTGAGGGTGTCCTTGCCGTTAATTGCGCCCCTATCCAAATGCTGAGGAAGCAGAGGCTGCATCCCCGAGTTGTGAAGTCTGTGCACCTCACTGTTTTCCATTTCACTTTTTCTCCTCATTTTGTCCCTTTGGCTCTTGTCATCTTGGAAATACCACAGAGAACCCACAGAAACACACACACACACACACACACACACACACACACACACACACACACACACACACACACACACAATGCAGCGCAAACTCTCTGCTGTCTCCCTCACAAACACATGAATGTTAGTTACAGTAAGAAGCTAGATTGCAAGGAAGGATCCAAACAATCCATCGTCCACAATCTGAAATACCCCCCCTGCAGACAGAGTTGTTCATCCATACCTTGATTTTCTTTTCCATGAACAGCTTTTGTCACTGTGGTTGAGTAGACTCGAGGTGAGCAATATTGCCTGATGCTTTGCAGTTGCCATTGCACCTTCATCTGTTCTGTCTCTTTGGCATTTATTGGACGATCGTGATGTGGCATTGCGCAAAACAGAGAATGAGCTGAACATTTGAGATTTGTCCACAAACCTTGAATCAAAGTGTGAGGACGTTTGTGTCTCAATCTGTTGGCTTGCCAGCATAAGCCACATATTTGTTTCTATATTGTCCTGTGTCTTGCTGTGTTTCCCCTCTACCGTTTGGGCTGTTCCTGTTTGGTTACATATGTTTTCGGTCTGAACCATCCTCTCCTCTCAGTGTTCGATCCATTGCATATGCGTTTGTATGGCGTCTGGAACTGATGGTTCATCTGCCATCTTAACCCATCGGAATGAGTCAACCTTCTCCAGAAAAAATTTCCAACTACAGCTTCAGATACATTCCTTCTATGGTCCCTCTTTGATCGCAATCTGTCAACGCTCACCGCCAGGCTACCATTACCATCAGCCACGTTTTGATTTGAATCAACGGAGGTTTGAAGTTAACGCCGTCGCCCACAAAGTTTTGGCAATAGCGCTGTGCTGAGTGCTGAGGGCACAGACGAGATGAACCAGACGAGCTGGGGTGCCGTTTGATCCACACACCCCTCCACTTCATTAGCCTGCCTGTACTGGTCATTCATTAATAACATATTACTGAGGTTTGAGAACCACTTCTCTCCATCCCATCACCTCTTTGCTGCAATAGTCTAGATACAGATAATTGTCTGGTTAGTGGAATTTCAGCACTGCCATTAGAAATATGGTAATTTCAGCTTTTTATCTGTGCTGCTCCTGTCAAGTGTCATTATGTCACTGGAAGCCATGTGATTGAGAGAATTGCTGTGTGCCTTGGTGGAGCTATGCCTATTGCAGCGTGTTCCTCTTGTTTTACACATTTTGTTGATTTTGAAACTCTGATATTGAAACTTACCTGCACATATCCATTTTTCTTTCATTTTTTTCCAAGAGATTTCCGATAATATCGGCCCACCGATATTATCGGCCCGATATTAGCATAAAAATGTAATATCGGTATAGGATTTTTTGGCTTTAAAACCGATGAAATAAAACCTGATAAAAATAAAATAATGCTTGCGTTACACTGAAATAGTGCCTATGCGCTCCTGAAGTGTTTACCGGCGCACATATCGGTATCGGCTGTTGTTGGTATCAGTAAATTGAGAGTTGGACAATATCGGCATATGGGATATCGGCAAAAAAGCCAATATCAGACATCCCTATTTTTTTCTGTGAATGATAACTTCTTAAATTCATTAGAAGAAGAAATTAATGGAGGACTGATTGAGTATGACCATTCCCTGATTGCATTGTAACATGTCATTTTAGAACATGTACAAAGTGCTCCCTTTATAAGAAAAGTATTTAAAAAACACCATGTGGACTTGTAATCCAGATCTGAGGGCAGCAGCGAAATGATTCTCAGCTGCACGCTTGGAAAATCATAGTTATTAAGACAGCCAATGATTTTAATAGTGATTGTCAGTGAGTCTCAGGTGTAAATTGGAGCACTTGGCTTGGAGTCTCATTATGTGTAATGGGAGAGACAGTAAGACGTAATGGGGCATTCTAGAGGCGGACGTAATGCAGCATAGAGGACAGATCGTGACTCCTTCTGCTTAATGGTGCGTTGCATCATCATGTCACAGAGAAGAAGCTTTGAGGGGACAGGATGAGTTGTGATACATACAGATCCACTGTTGTGATTGTAAAGACTATTATACAGGAAATGTCTTCCAGTAACAGTTTCTCAGCCAATGTTATCCAGTATGAGCTCAGTTTAAGGCCCGGCTGTTCTCAGCAGCTTGCATGGCATAGGAACATGAGAGGAGTGAATGTTTGAGGGGCCATGCCTCCAAACAGGCTCTGCTACTCCTTGCTGGTGTACATGGAGGTAATGTGCGGCACTGGAAATCCCTCCAGTGACGCCTCAGTCTATCCCTCAGATTAGACTGCATCTCCTTGCATGTTTAACAGTGTAACTTTGGTGCAAGGCAGCAACATTGAACGAGCTTCAGACACCCTAATAACTATCCCATGTGTTCTTTCATCGGCCCATCTTTGCCATTGCTCTTTTTTTGTCTTTGTCTGAGGGGGCTTGTGTGGAGCGACTGAATGGGGCTTGATGTGGAGTCGGATCCCTGCATGTACATCGTGGTTTTTGCACCACACAACTTAAATGACCCTCTTTCAGAGCTTCTAATTGAGCCAAGAGCGGAGCCTGCTGCAGTCAAAAACAAAACCGGTTTGCGGCCTGGCAGCAAAGCAAAGAAAGAGAAGAAGCTGGGGCGCGCTCTCACGCATCGCTAGCCTGTGGTTGGTTCAAGTTGTTTCCCCGTGGTGTGGTGGGGGAGATCATAGAGGATGAAAGTCATTTTTAATAACTGTTGCTTGACGATTTCTCCCGCGGGCTCGGCGTCTGTAGTGGCAAACTGTATTCCAGGAAGCTCTTTTCAGCCCTAAACCTTCAGTATGCAACAGTGAGTGCATTTTATTAGAATTCTGAGAGAATTTGGATGTTTTTGGAGCTCTTTCCAGATGTTTCAAAGAAATAACATAGATTTCTTCTGGTGTCATTCTCCATGAACTGCATTAAAGCCTCCCAGAGATGGTCCGAACTGATGGATGCTTCTGTCTTGTATTGCTGCTGGTTCTTTTCCTCAGTTGTCACTATTTTTAAGGCCTCCAGTGTGTACTGGGCCTCCCCTGGTTTCTCCTCCAATTAGACATGATCGAGCACATATTCTCTGCGTAAGATTCTATTTGCCTCACATAAAACATTCTTTAACATGATGTAACTATCATATGAAACAGAATATATATCCTCTTGAAGTTATGACTTTAAGTTGTGACTTAATGTAGTTAGGTGCAATGTGCTTCATAGTACCTAACCACACACCTGACCGCGTCCTGTATCAGGGTCTTTGTTGCACTGTAGGCCAAACGGTCTTCACAAATATGTGGAGCATGTGTTTTCCCTGCTGTGATGACTGACTTCACCACAGCAAAAGTGTGACAAACTGCACAGCCTAGTGAATAAGGCATCTTTTCTTTCAGCTTTTGTCAGAGGCAGAGGGTTGATAACATGGGAGGCGTGGGCGTGCAGGCACTGACTGCTGATTGGCATGGCCGCCTCAATGGAGGAAGAAGCCTGGAGACCTGCGTCTAGATTCACAGCTCTTTGAACAGGTTGTGGGGACAGGATAGCCATGGGCTCTGTATGTTTAGGAGTGTAAGGATTTTCAGAATTCTAGTGGATCAGAACAGCATGACAGAATAAATAATTTTTAAATGAAGTTCCGATCTGAAGTGTCAGGTGAGATGTAATTGCACTGGGTTGTTATCGCCACAGACCCACACTCTCACTGTTTGCAATTCTCTCACTGTACAGTTGGAACTCGACACCTGTGGGGGACTCAGCAGCTCATTTCCCGCTTATCGAGATTTGTAATAAGGGATATGGATGTATTCCTCTTGTGCTCATGCAGCCTGAACACTGACTTTGTTTACACCAGTGTAGGATACAATTCCTCTTCCTCATCGGATAGTTTGCGGTGTAGCTGTCTCTCGGTTCGGCTCTGACCTTGGAGTGTGTTATGTTGTTAAGGCGAGTCCCAAAAGCTTGGGTTGGATATCTGAGTCGAATAAACAAACCCCGGGAGTTTGTGTCAGTCCCATGGTTCACTATTAATCACTCTCAAACACGTGTGTGTGAGAGTGTGTCAATGTGTGCATGTATGTGAGTCCCGGCACACCCTCTCACAGGGCTAGAAAGTTTCGGACCTGCATCCTGATCTGCATCTGCTTTTTCCCCTATCTCAATTAATCGATGCGCCCACAGTTACAAATTTTTAGAGTGTGAGCACTTTGCACCGGGAAGGAACGGAAAAATGGTCAAAATTAATCAAGTCCTATTCATTGTTGTTTGCTTATTTGTTTGTTCAGTTTTTTGAAGCTACACAAATTTCCTTCCTGTGTCTTTGGATTTTGTTACATCTCAAATCATCGTGAATGTTACTTTAGCTTTTCCTTTTTGATAAATATAATTTCCTACCACATGCCAGCAGCCTCATTCTCATTTGCATTTTCATCCGAGTTGAGGGACAATAACGTGCCCATATGACTCTTTCATTCCACAAGACACAGCCACAAACATAATTTAATCAAATGCCATCATTAATTTTTGAGATAAAGTCAGAGGAGCAGAGGAGAGCTGAAATGTAAGGACACAAGGAATTACAGGGGGGAAAATGAAAAAATCATTAAATGAGCATTGAATGGAAAAGTCAATAATGAAACTAATGATAGAGATAACTTGGCAGGGCAAATCCCGTTTGGATAAAAAGAAAACATGGGCGTGGACTCTCAATACTCAGGTATTGTTAATCAGAATGAGGTAATGCTTCACAAAATCAATGTAAATCAGTGTAAATGTAAATCCTAATTTAGGAGAAGAGGTGTCATTTGAATTTGTTTCATGTGGACGGACTTTGCTTTATTTCCCCTTTGAGCACTGTGACGACTATGATTGTGGCTCTTTCAACAAATTGTTTTTCAGTACTTAATATTTTTTTCTTTAATGTAGAATTTCCAATATTGACAGTAAAAGACAGGGAAGTTGTAATGATTTGTGGATAGAGAACAGAGCACTGGATCCTGTACACTTACAGAGTGGCATATGCGACACAACCCCACCCGCCCTCCATCTACACACACGAGTCGCACACTTCTGTCGTGATCCATCTATCCACACCTTAATGAGGAAGCTCATTATGACCAAACAAGTGCTCTCTCCTCTGAATAAACAACGAGTGGCAAGCTGAATATTTTATTGATTCTCAGCGTCCGGCTGTTGATCCATTGTGTGTACCCGTGTCATTAATGTAGTGTGTGTAGAACAAAGGCGTCACTGTAGGTCTTGCTAATTGCTTTGGGTTGTGTGTTACTTTGGATTAAGAGTTTGATCCCTTGCAACCCCGATGTGGTGGCCTATATAGTAGGTATAGCGCCCCCTGTCAGCAACAACACTGGGCAAACACGATTTTGTTCTGACTCCTGAATTAGGAGAATTTTTTCTAACCCGAGGTCTCTGTGATGAAAATAGACTAACAGAAGAATCATGCCATATGTTTAAATTTTCCCCATTTTCATGGAAAAATTCATAGTAGACTCAGAGATGTTTTCTCTGGGTCGCCCTGTTGCTGTCTCTGTGCCCTTTGGCAAATACGTGGTCGGGGTGGCACATGGATCCTTGCCGACATTTCCTGATGATCCCAAGTGACATTTTGTGACTGATGCGGCTGTGCTTTCGGTCTATTTGTGAGCCATGAAGCGGGATCAAGTGGAAAATGCCCCCCGCAGGAAACAGACGACACGCACGAGCACTCGATGAGGATGAGTTTGTGCTGCTTCTCTGCACGTTGGTATCTTCATGTGTACATCTGTCTAATGTGTGTGAGGTGCTCTGTGTGTACACTCACAATGTGTGGGAATTTACAAAAGTAAAACACAAACTGGACTGAACAATTTGCTACCTTTAGATTTGTATTTTTTGTTTTTAGCTCAAAGCATTATGTGTCTTCACAAAAATGATGCTGTTGGTGTTGCACCAAGATTTTTTCTGTTAGTTCTGCTCAAACTCAGCGAACTCAGAACAGCGACTGGAGTGTTGGAAGAAACGAGGATGTTCCCTCACCCAACAAAAAGAGGTTATCAATTTTTATTTTTCCTGAACCCATTTTGGATGTGAGCCTTGATCCGAGCTGTTGTTCCTTTCAGGCTGAGGCGTGCTGAGGCAGAAGCCTGGCACACTAATGAAGTTTCCCCCCCTGTAATGTAATTAATTACAGCACTTATCTGACCAGACAAAACCCGGCTCGATGGATTGAATTAGGATGCGGCGCCTTGGCCCTGGACAACGCACTGGGAAATGGATCCTGATTATTTCGCCATTACAACAATAGAGACACGGCGCAGGCTTGCTGTCTCACATCTGATCAATTAGAGAGACTTGGGCCAGGAGTTTTAGCTGTATTTGTGATTTTCATTAAGATTTTTGATGGAGTATGGAGCCTGAAAATTGAAGCCAGCTAAGTAAAGCAGTGTTTGAGTCTTTTCAGACTCAATTGGATCGATGCATCTGGCAGTTTGTTTCTGAACAAGAAATCTACTGTCCAGTTAATGTGCAGTGCACAGCTGCTCCCCTGTGCCGGCTTGTGTTTGGGACTTCAAGTGATTAGGAATATGTGGCATTGTAGCGGTAAACCTGTTTGGCTTGTCTTTGAAAAGGCAATGACATCATCTTCTTCCCCCTCAGGGAGGATGGAGGGACGGGGAGACGGGGTGTCTTCATCTCCTTGCACAAGCCCCTAGTTCTTCATATTCCTTCACTAGATTACTTCCGCTGCCCCAGTGATGGAGAAGTAAAAGAGAGCGATAAGTCTGAGGTAGCGAATATGAAATGTGTATATATAAATGGCATCTTCTTATATAGAAGCTTCCAAGTGGGCGGCTTCAGATGGAAAGGGGGAAATTGTGTGTGCACCTCCGACTTAACCATCCATCATCTGCCTATGCAGCTCGCTGTCACCTGCGCACGTTTGCCGCAATGACCACATAAAGGCAACAGCAAGAACTGCAGAAAAAGAGGGATGACTCCCAGCAGCACTTTGGGTAATGTCCTTTATGAAAAAGAATAAAATACTACCTCAGTCCCACGTTGTTGTCCCCCTCCCCCACCCTTTCTTTTTTGCCGTCATCTCTCTGTCAGCATTTACTGCACATCTGCAGTTAAATTGTTGGGGCCCAGGCTTCCCTTGTCGTTAAGGTGTCTGTCACCCTATTGCATCCTTCATTTAGCGGAGCCAGAAGTTCACCATGAATTGTTTTTGTTTTGTATTTTTTGTGGCAGGTATGCAAATGGCTCCTGGGCACAGGTCACTGCATTTTTTTGCAGTGTGCCTCCGTACGTGAGGTCACGCTGAGTTCAACTGCCTGTCACCATGCACTTGCTGAGGACAGATAGATAGACAGACACACAGTTAGACTCATCTCATCGTCAGCCAGGCTCTCAGTGGCCTCAGGCAGGTCAGCGAGTCACGTGGCGCCCTCACAGTGCCATCACACCACTGCTGTTGCTGCTGCTGTTGCATGATTGGGGTGATGTCTGCATCTGTCTGTGT
>OMPJ01000123.1:24470-26970 GCA_900312935.1 Carapus acus
GAGAGGTGAGGGGAGAGTAGCAGCTCTGGGCGGAGGACCAGGGGAGAAAGAGAGAGACAGAGAGAGAGAGAGAGAGAGAGAGAGAGAGAGAGAGAGAGAGAGAGAGAGAGGGTGTAAGTGAGAGCTTGAACAGTCTAGTCATCAAATTGGGTCCCTTTGATGTTTTCCTTTCTTCTTTTCTCAACCTAGAAAATCAGAGTCAGAACCAAAATATTCTCTCCAAAACAACCTGGAGCAGAGGAGACAAACACTTTCTGGCTCTCAGGTGGTTCAACACGGATGGGTTAGTTCATCACAAGTCAGGCATGCACACTTAACTGAGAGCAAGCATCATGCACTCTTTTCTTTTTGGTTTAATTACACCTAACAACAACCTTCAGAGAGCCACTTTAGGTCCGCTTGCCACCCTGGTGCGTGCCTGTAGCAAGCCCCGGCTCCTGTGAGTGAGAGTCAATCTGAGATGATGTTTGATAATACTTTGATTAATATTGCATGATTCATCTCACTTCACTATTAATGTATTCCTACTCCGTGGTGGGCTGTCTGAGGGCCCTGTCTTTAAGGCGCTTCTGCTCATTATGGCCATGGCATCTCTATCTATCTGTGTTTGTGTGTGTGTGTGTGTGTGTGTGTGAGAGAGAGAGACAGAGAGAGAGTGAGAGAGACAGAGAGACTCACTCGCATGGCAGATAAGAACTCAAGACGGCATTGTGTGAGTAGCAGCTTGCCCTCACTTATCAGGCAATGTTGAGGGAGAGATGTAGCTGACTGTAGATTTGAATCAGTGAAGATTTGATCATCTTGTTGATTAAGTCACTGATCCCAGGTCGGTGCTCTCATCCACTACATGTAATCAATACTTAGTTTTTGTCGATACTGGGCACATACTGGGAAGACATATGAACGTGAAGAGAGCTGCCAGACACATCGTGTCATATTTCGTACACATGATCTTATAATGTGAAGTAATTGTATTAATATCGTTGTCATTGTGACTCATTAGTTCAATGTGTTGTAACTCTGTCATCTTGTAGTGTAAATCTGTCAGTTTGGCCCAAGATAGTGTTGTTGCGTAACATAATTTAATCTACTTACTCTGATCAAGTTACTTGACTGCAAAACCGATGGAAGAGGAGGAGCGACTCTTGGAAAAAAAATAAAGAGGACATTCGTGCTCAGTCAGAACCAGTGGTGTCTTCCTAATGTTCTTCCTGCTGTAGGTGAAGGAAGCACTCATTCTTTGCTGACGTTTTTGCTCACCTCCAAAGCAAAGTATGAACTTTTTTGAGTTATTCACCATCAGGTCATCAATATCCTCACACAAGCAGTATGTGTTGATGTGTAATCTTCTTCCTTGTGATCTGATTCGATTGATCCGGTGGAAATATCGATTCAACGAAAATATTATGTAGCTGTTCCCCAGTAAATTGCAGCAAAATCCAATGTTGCTGAGGAAAATTCAACAGTCCTCCCTCTGCCTCCATGAGATGGAGGATTTTCATCAGTAATATGTCATATGCGAGTCACACCTGCTACTATCCACCTGTGGGGAGCAGCAGCCAATCTCGTCCCTCTGATTGCCTCGGGAGTGACCTCCTCTTACCAGGCACAGATGCCAAAGTAGAGCTTGTGGAGGTCAGCTGACCACATCTGTCCAGCACCTTGAATGACTCAGTCTATCTGCTGTGATGACACGCACCGTTTCATTGCCCACAGGTCAGGTTTGGTCTGGCATACAAAATGTATTTAATTATGCATCTACACATATCATCCTTCGTTTCCTGTCATGCAAAGTGAGGAATGCTTGATAATGAAAGGGTGCCACAGTTCTCGCCACGTGAGAATCAATTCGGTCCACTATTTTCTCCTCCACGTACGGGCCGCTTTCCTCTGCAAACTGATTGATGGCCTTTTTGTTCAAACAGAAGACATCCCCCATGTGTTCTCTGAGCAAACATTCTTCTTCAGAGGTGGAGGAAATGTGTGTACTTTTCATTTATTTTTAATGGCCCTCTCCTCCAGCCAATGGACACAGGCAAGTCAGAGTCCTCCTCAGTTTACTTATCCCCCTTACTTGCGCGCTCACCTTCCGTCAGGGGGTCCAAGCTAGGTAGGGATGGAATGACAATCGAGATCGATCGCTGTTTTGGCTTTAGGTTTTGGGGCTGCCACCACAACTTTGAGGGTGGAGTCCCTCGGGTCGGTTTCCATTATGGTGACAGCAGGTGTGTTTGTTCCTGACCCTGGTCTATAATGGAGAAGGGAAGGTCCCACTGTGAGCATGGCAGACAGGCAACCCCTCACATATGGCAAGCAGCTCTGTCCTGTCACAGTGCACAAGAGTATGCGCCTCATTGTTGCTATGGAACCAGAAACCGTTTGAAAAACTGTAAGTGCCAATAGTTGACAGTGATTGTAATTTTTCCTTCTGCTGAAACACCAAAGCAAACTGTGCCTATGTTGCTGCCTCTCCTGTGTTCGTTGCAACAGTTACTTCTTG
>OMPJ01000123.1:29470-42064 GCA_900312935.1 Carapus acus
TCCTGTTCTGCATTTTAATCCTTTAACAGTCTTGTTATGGAGCCAACTTTGGAAGGTGACACTGCAGCATGGGCAAAACATCTGTGTTGTATTTGAAATGACCCGTATTGGAAGAGGTCTACCTTGACTATGAAGTTGTGAACATCCGTTTGGGTCATGATTCCTCTGTGGTGGATTGTGTCTTAAAAACAAGAAACACCTCCAACACTGCATACATGGCAGATGTAAAGACCTTTTGCGGACAGAGGGTAGTGCCTATTACTGATCTTGTTTGTCAAGCAAATGACAGTTATGTTATGCACACATTTGCTGGCATCAGATCGCTCTTTTGGGAATATGAGCTCCCTTTGCTATGTTGTGTTGCTGTGCTGGAAATATGGTTGTCTGTCTGTTTCTCCGTCCCTTTACGAGTTGCTTCCACCAGCTTCGCTGCCATAAAGCGTTGTCAACTCTTAACTGTCTGCCATGAACACACAAACCCTCAAACACACTTGTTTGGATATGTTGGTGTGTGTTGCATTTTTACTCTGAAGAACGCGAATGTCACACTGCCAGAAAAACAACAGACGTTACCCCCTGTGTGTATGCTCTTCCTCTGGTGACCCCGAGGTCCCCAGCACTCTGTGAGGTTCAGGAAGTCATGAATAAGCAATAGGAAAACAATGTTTCTCATACACTCTCCAACGCCTGAAAGTGAGCACTTGCTGCCATTTGACAAATTCCATTTCCGGGATCAGTTTGGGGCCATTGTCTGATCGGGATGGCCCATCATCTGATATTAAGGAGGCATAAAACAAACAGTGCTCCTCTGATTGCTTTTATCTTTCCCAGCAGGGAGTTGTGCAGAAGAGAGAGAACGTTGGAGAGGAAATTGGATGAGAAAAAGTAATTGAAGCGGCTCGTAGCCCAGCGATCTGGAAACTTTACTATATTGCTTTTATGTTTTCCTCCCATCTGCTCTCCTCTCCTATGGCAATTCTGTTCTTCTTCCTGTTTGTCCTTCTCCTCTTCCTTCTGCTCTTTTCATGTTCCTCTCAGGTACATTTAGGCTAATGTACCATTTAATAGAATAGGATACAAAAACCTGCCAGTCATCATGTCCTTGAACGTAGCATCCTCAGTCAGACACTCGCCACTCCCATAAAATGCATCAACCAAAACTTGCCTGGAGATGCAAATATTAACCCAGTTGGGGGAGAGAGTATTACAAAAAGGAAAAAGCAGCACGCTCTGCTTCATGTCAGTGTGTTACACCATTGCCTGGCCTTTGTTTGATGGAATGCAGGTGGGAATCTTTTTGCGGGGATTCTTTCTCGCAGGACACTGGCAGAGAAAGTGCATTAGACTAATAGCACTCCGCCCTGCCACCTCTCAGCTCTTATGTCTCTCTTTCGTAGAGAGGCATTACATAAATTACCCCTCAACACCCGACTACGTGAAAGCCCCAACACACGGAGAATGTGATGTACAGTAGAGGTTGTCTGTTGCCAGACAGGCAGGTTGTGTCAGAGGAATGATTGAGGATGGGGAGAAGTTGTGCAATAAACTGTGCCAAACAAGGATTTGGTTGGTTTGTTAAAAAGCCTGAATGACCTGACCTCTTCATTGTTCAGCACTGGCTAGTCATGCTGAGGTCAAAGAGGGTGGGTCTGACCACAGCAGTCACACCTCTGTGGTCTAGAATAGAACAGCCACACTAAGGGTGTCTAACAGAGATCTGGGGGGACCTTCAGTGAGCTCTTGTGCATCAGTGTGGACAACAAAAATGTGTTGATTCTTTAGTTTGCAAGATCTTTGATTAAACCACATGTTAGGTTAGGTTTGATTGCCGTGAAACAGAGCATTGTCATTGAACTGTTTGACAGCATGCAAAGGCAGCATGGTGAGGCGCCAAAAGGTTTTTTGTCTTCAATTTTTTTTTCTGTGTCCTGTCCACCAGGTTACTCACTTCAGTATTACTTAACTCAACTTGATTTCAAAAGCATTTTGACAATTACTCTCTAGTGTGATTCAAAACCTATAGTATTTCCCTTTTATTTCTAGACCTCTCAAATGCCAATTTTATCATTGAGGTTTCACAGATCATAGAAATTGCTCAGTTTTTGCCTCTGTGCTTATACATAATAAATCTGTAACCTCTTCATGATAGAAATCCTTATCTGGTTCATGCCTCCAAAGATCTGCTTAGGGACTGTAGCATTACCAGTTTACTTACTGGTATTTCTTTTTTGTAGCTATTCAGCTTGTTTTTGAACTGCAATGCTCAAATTACTTCATAAACTACAACAGCACACACATGCATATACATACAGTATACATGACAAATTAGGCACTTTTGCCCTGTGCCACCTGCTGGAGGCTTGGTATAACATAATATCAGGTGATTAATACCCCCCCATAATCATTGAGGAGGCCCAAATATGGAGAGAGTGTATTTGCATGCCATGCTTGCTGGTAACCAGGCAAAGTGTAATCTTGCGGTGCTGATAAAGTCAAACACATGTGCTCATATAAAGATGCAGATTTGTAACATGTGGGTGTCGTGACACAGACAGTTGCTGTATGTTGTAGATATTCATACAAGCAACAAATCTACGCTGATGAAAGATTTGTTGACAATTGATAACACTAAAAGTTTAATTTTGAACCATCACCTCAAACAGAGGGAAAACCCGGCTCAAGGCTGGTTTTGACACTTAAGATAAGCATAGCTTTCTTGTTCTGATATCCTGACTTTGCCTCTGGAGACTGAATGTAGAGGCTTTTGTACAGTTTTGTAGCTTCAGGAGCTGCAGGGGCAAGAGCAGAGGTTGTCGCATTCAGCCATCTTGGCATTGTCAGGGTCACCAAGTAATTGTCTGTTTCTGTTGATGATACAACATCTGAGGCGTGCCTGCACTTCTGTGAGTCTTGTTACTTCTGTTTGTTTTGCGCAAATGCATAGGTTATTGTTTGTACTTTCAACTTGACTTCCTTTTTATTCGTGCATGTCTGAGCTGTGATTTTGCCTGTCCTCAGTGAAACCACCTGTTCATGTATACTACAAGCAGCTGTCAATCTTAAAAAAGAGCTGTGTGTGTGTGTGAACTGAAAAGTTGAGGTGCAGAATATTTCTCAGATGCTATTCTGGCCTTTAGAGTGTAATTTTCTGGACAGCTACTGACAGGCAAACATGTTTGAAAAATTATAGGGTCAAGGTTGTGTCTTTCGGATCCAGGCCTGATTATTCAGTATTAATCGCTTATTTATTGCCAGTGGTTCATTTTGGTTTCTTATCCAGGTTTTCTCCGCACATGGCTTTTGTAAATGGCCGTCTGCTTTTTTCTTTCTATAAATAGAATTTAAAATACAAAATGACCTGCCTCCACACACGTACCCACAAATATTACCCCCCGTGAGTGAGAGAGAGGAGATGGGAGACGGCTGCATGGCTATAGTATTCCACTTCCCTTCCCCGCGTCCTCCTGATGTGTTAATTCTCCCTTGTAGCCTTTGATCTGTCTGTCTCGCCTCACTCTGAACTGTTAGATTAAAAAAGAAAAATGCAGATCCCGGTTTCTTATCCCCCAATGCCCTCCCCACATTCCTCCCCCCACTATGCCCTCGGTGATGCAGAGGCTGAACTCTGAGCCATAATGAGATTCTGTCTGGGACAGTGAGTTGTCTGTTGCCTGTGATGTGTCACACTCGCGTGGTCTCCCTCTGTCCCTTGCTGTCTCTCTTTCATTGTGTGGATGCAGAAAAAAAGGGATCTTTTCCCCACTGCTAGTTGCAAGGCGAAGCAAGTCAGACCTCCCCCCAGTGAGGCAGCCTCGTAGATGCCCATCATACGTTAGGCCTGTGTTTTGGAAAGATGCAGCAGATCTGCAACATGTGAGAATTGATACATTGTGTGTTTGCATGGTCCTGTTGTCTGTACCAAACAGTCTGTGGTCTGTCCATGAGATGCAGTCTCTCTATTTGGTCCGTGTGAAATGCTCTGTACCTTTTGGTCTCGGGGTTGTATGAAGCACAGTTTGCTTTTCATTAGCTGAGCAAAAATTGTTTGGTGAGAAAGCGGTATGTGTATGAATGTGCGGTAGCAGCTGCAGTGACAGTCTGTCACCTCTAGTTTGAAAATGAAATGTCTGCCTGGTGGAGTAGCTTTTAACCTATCTCACTGCCCTAGCTCAGCCAAAAATTTCACATTTCTTTCATCTGTGGGTTTATCTATGGGATGGCTCTGGAGTTCATAACCTATGACTGACAGTTATGACAGGAACGCAGGGAATGTGTTGTAAGAGAGGTTGCAGATCTTGAAGTGTAAAATAGATCATTTAAGAGTGATTGATTTAGAATTTCTGAGATGAAGTCAGAGAGGAAAGAATGAAGTATAGGTGATAGTTGAGAATATACAGTGAATGTATTGGACAGAAGATGTTGAAAATGATGCTGCCAGGTACAAAGAAAAGAGGAAAGCGACACAGAACATTCATGGATAATGTGAAAGAAAACGTATTGCATGGTGGATTGATCAAGAAGTCAGCAGAAGGGAGAGGAACAATGTCATCCAGTATCTACAGATGAAAAGACATGTTGGTGGAGAACTGATGAGGGACATTTGTTGAGAAGTGCCTCTGCTCTCACCTGTGTGTCAAGGCATGTAGACATTAACTTCTACTGTTCATGTTGAGCTTCTTTACATCTCGGCCTCGGATTGTCTCGCGGCAGAGTGGGAGGAGTTCCAGTGTCATTCCAGGTGATGTAGGAATATTTGAGCAAGGTTTAGAGGCAGCAGGAGCTACAGCAATAACAAGTTTATAGCTTATAGTTACTTACAGTTGCTTTTACCAATGACAGTGCCGGTCTCTGAAGCTGATCTCCTGCCTAGTCGCCACAGCACCAAGCAAGACGTCCAAAAAAAAACGATCAACAGAGACGTACAGTAGTCATTGCGTACTAAAGCACTTAACGATTGCCCGATGCGTTGTGTGATATGTTACGTATTGATTGCAGATAGAATGAGTGGCTTCATGAGACAATGGTTGGTCAGAATGACCACAGGATGGATGTTTGTGTTGGAACAGACTAATAGGCCCACGTCTGCATCATATTACAAACAACTGAAGCGGGTCTATTATTTGCATTTGGCAACATACATGGCTCACATTGTTGAGGACCACCCGTACTGACTCATATGTTTCTTGAATGCTTTCTTCATCCTTTATCTGTATCCTGAATCTAAAAAGGAGAGGGCATTGATGGGAGTGTTCGACTCAACCTGCTACGTTTTCAATAATACCTGACCTCAGAATGTTTTGGAAGTCTTCTTCATCAAGCATATGGACATGTGGCTCCACCCACAGAGTGACAGCCTGGTCTTGGTGAATGTCTTCGGAAACATAGCTGTTTCATCTTGGAGACATATGACTATATGATGTTTCCTAACATGCATATGTCCAGAAACAAAAAGAGCATGAAGAGGTCTTCTCCTCTCCCTCCCAGCATGGCAGAATTAGCATTGTCACCAGAATAGCTGTCTGAGAATGCTCCGATTTAAGCACCAACGGCGTCCCTCTGAACCTGCCAGCCACCATGTGAATTTATTCCCATAATGCAGCAGAACTGCTTCCAAGCTCCAAGCTGCTGCAAGCCAGAATCAAATAGAGTAAGTGGAGCCTCATGATGCAGAAGACTCACAATGCTGCATTTGGCAAACTGGGCCTTTGATGTGGTTCTCTGTGAAGCATACGAGTTGGACCATGAAACAATAGAATTCTGCAAGATGCAACACAATACATGCAACACAATATATGTGGGAACAAAAATGAACATTAAAAGCAAGATAGAGAGAAAGAATGAATGACTAATAGATATGTGGAGTAATAAAGACATTTCTTTCAAAAGAAGCTTTCATGATGATTCACATTCCACTCTGAAGGACAGCAAGGCAGTGATATTCTTAACTGAAGTAGTTTGACATGCAGCCCAGTAATTCATAGTGTTAGCACAGATTTTTCATGCAGCATTTTATGCAACAAATGAAAAACAAATACAGAGAAAACATCAAAGTGTTGTGGTTGGCCTGAACGCCACTCTACCCTGCTGACTGACATGCTGGCAAACTATCAAAGTTCATGAGGGAGAATTATTCACCAGCATGAAGAGGCACCATCGTGGCTGCCCCCAAACTTTCACGCCTTTCATCAAGCATGCACAGTTCCTCTCTCTGTTGCCGACTCGTTCTGGCTGACGCCTGTGGTATTCTTGCCGTAGCCGTTGCGCATGAACCACATCACACTCGTTTCTCGCTCTCACGGCTCTCCCCTGCTCCCTCGTACACATTTGCAAGGCTGTTTGGTGTTTTCCAAATCAGTGGAGGTTAAAGCGATGGGTGGGAGCTGGGCAGACAGTGGCCAGCGAGCAGGCTTGGTTTGGCACCTACCATTAAATACACGTGCGAGGGTTACCTGAAAGGTTAGTGGAGATGGTGGCTCCTTGTGCTAAGTGCTTGTCACTGCTATGAAGTTGTACAGGAAGTTATTTTTCTCTTAGCAACGCAAAATCGCTGTTGTGTTTGGTTATGTTCTGTGCCCGTAGCTATTTTACTGTGTAACATGAACATGCGCTCATGTTTTATAATTTGCTGTACATCTACACAAATCTGCTCTACCATAGCCTTTACCCCCACACCTTCCCCTGCATTTGACCACGCATGACTTGTCTGTATGCATGCGGAACAGGTGTGAAGCTGCTGTTAAAGCAATTCAACAGTGTGTCAGGCAGATCACAAAGCATTAAAAACACACACATACACAAAGAAGCGCTGCAGGGCTTGTTGGGTACTTTGGGAGATTGAAATGATAGGATTTTTTCTGGCCCTCTGCACCAAACAAAGCTTAGTTGACACTTGGTGCAGGACCTCCTGCTAAGCGGAGGCATCCCACCAGAGCAACACTTAAGGGATGTTTGGCATGTGTCAGTCAGATATTTATCTGCTTCACTGATCTTTGAATTTGACCCCGTTGAATCCATTTACTTCTTCCTGGATCATCCTATTTTTTCCCCTTTTTTTGTGCAATGCAAGAGCTTTCTCAAGCCCCCAACTTCTGGCTGCACTTTTCACACAGCCTGTCAGCCAAAGTTACCACTGCCCCGTTTCTTTGCTCACACTTAGTTGAAATAACAATTACATGAAATTACATCCAGTAAAGGTGCTGCAAATCTTTGCAGGCGGTCGAGTTACAGAAATAGATTTCCTGTCTTTAAAATATTTTTCCCTCATGCACTGGCTAAGCGGGATCATTAAGATCAACGTTGCCTGCCTTAACATTTTGCTTGTTTTGATATATGATGGATGATGCAATGTTCCACTGTCCAATAGATTTTAGCATAATGTCATATTTGCACAATACCATTTGGTCACAATACCGTTCGTAACTTGACCTCAAGATGAAGCGGCATTTTCCAGCTGTTCTCGGTTGTCTCAGGAGTGATTGACGCGTTCTTCATCCCTGTGGACAGTCCTCACCAATCCTGTTACAAACGGTGTACATGGACTCCCTGCCTGAGGATTTATGTGACGTTGACCGACAGACTGCATCTCAGTAGCCCATGAATTATCCATCACAAAGCTTTAATGCGGCCATACACACAGCACGGATAGAAAGCAACCAGCAGGGAGATGCATTATATTGTCTGTGCTGTTTCTGGCTTTATAGGGCCTGTTGTCCAATTAAAAATGCAAAATATGATTAAGAATATTATTTGTGGATTTTTTAATTGATATGCAGCCATATCACCATTAAAGCAAATTTCATATTCAGTTTCTCATTGTTGTCGCCTTTATGTTTGTTTGTTTGTTGTTGTTTTTTGTCAGGTCCTTTGATGGTTGTTCACATTGTGGCATCAGGCATTGTGAATGACTAAAACCATTTTAAAGAAACTATTAACATTTGGGTACCTTCACAGGGAATCATCCTGTGAAAGTGCATCCCTGAGATTGTTTGTTGCATGATGTTAATTGTTTGCAGAAAAGTCCCATGTGCTGTATGTATCATTGTCAGCCAGAAGCGAACTATCACACTGAAATCAATCTCTGTCCAGGTGGATAAACATAAACTATTTTTCCTCATAAACAACCTCCTCACAGTGTAGGCACTGACTGGATCGGTCAAAATAAGTGAATCATATTCAGACGCCAGGTTATCACTCCTCTTGGTGTTTGGTGCCTGTGTTTGCTTTCACAAGCTTTTGGACAATAAGGTCCAGGGTAACACTGAGCCCCCGGGAGCTTCTGTCAGTACCATTAGTCGTCCTGCAAAGACAGAGTCTTAATAGCAGTAGAGCGGAGGGGACAGGGCCTGTAATGGAAGCCCTTTGTTCAGCTGTCACTTTCACTGCTCCCATGGTAACATCCTGTGAGCCAATCAGGGGAGCCATCTTGGTGGCGTGCACCGCACCTAAAGGTGCCCGAAGGCACTTATAGCAAAGTGCTTTCTCCGTTGTATTCATTTCCCCTCTGCTGTTGTGCCATGTTTTTTTTATGTCTTCATCCTTTCATTTTGAGTCCTTCAGTCGTTTTCTGATGTACAATAATACAATGAGTGATGGGGTTGACATCCAGTCGTTCCCCAAGCCACAGCAGCATTGAGGAGATCATCACCTGGCATGTGAAACCAAACTGTACACGAGGCTGCAGTGTGCAGATAAGCAAGGTACAAAACATGGACGGCTGTTTTATTGTTTTGGATGCCGGAGTGTCTCGGATTATCCTGTCCCAGGGTAGGGGATATATACTACCAGCTGCACTTTCTGTGGGATGAGAAAAGGTAGACAACTCTCACACCCACACTCAATTGAACCCCTATTGCTCCTTCCACCTACCCAGTGGTGAGGTGATAAGGTGTGTTAATGTGAGGGAAAATCTGCAGAGTTAAGCAGAAGAAGAGGAAAAAGGTCCAAAGCGGGAAACAACCCTGCATTGATCCAATGCCAAGGGGCGAAACAGAGAGGCGCACAAAAATCCACTGATCTCTGGACCATGGAGATTTGATGTGTGATAGTGTGTGCGGACATGAACCAGGAGCGTATGTGTGTGTGTGTCCATGGGTGTATTTAATTTATATACATATCCTGTTGATATGTTGAATTGATATTGGACATTCTGAGTCCCTCCCCACTGCCAGACATGCTCCAATGCTCATTAAATGATACACTGTACCATGGAAATTCCCCCCCCGTGACTATCGATGGTATTGCTACTAATAAGAATCCTCATAGCACAGTTTTCCACGGATTTCCGTGCATCTTCCTTGTAGGGCTGAAAGAGATATTTTTGAGACTTACATAAATACTCATAACAAAGAACCAGTACTTTCAGTATGCAAAAAGACTCCACCCACTTAATGCTCACCCAGCCAAACACCTACTCATCCCATACAAGGGAATGAGAAGGAGGAGGAGGTTTCTGTCAGACTAAGAGACCGTTTTCATTGCGAGTCTTTGACCGGTAATTTATTGGCTTAACTAACCGAGTGGATTTAATATCGTCAGTACAGAGTACAGTTCATATGTAGAAGTCGCTCCCTGACAGATCACAGCTCACAGCAACAGTCCAGACGGGATTACACATGTTGGCCAAATCCCATTTTTCCTCCTTTGTTGCTCTCTCGCCCACCAGCTCATTTCTGATAAGCGTTGTTTCCAAGGCATTAACCCTCCACAGCCCAGCGGCGCCGCAAATCCCGTTTGCGCTCAGTCTACCCTCATCACCTCGACCCGCTCCCGAGCCGTAAAACCTCCACGTGGCCTCTTTGCCTCCATCCCGGATTTAGTCATTCTCTTGGTATCCCGCCTCCACCCCAACCCCCATCTGGCAAGCCTGCCCGTGATCCATATGTCACAAACCCCCAACCAAAGACACATTGTGTATTCAAGCGCATCAGGTCTTGTAGTGGAATCCAGCATCATTGGTTCAATGCAGGGATGATTTGATGCCACAAGTTGCATCACCATCACCATTACGAGACAACCTGGGATTACTTTCATCGGATATTTCATCACTATTCCGGTATTACAGCTGATTCCTGGGCTTGGGGATCTGCGGCTAAATCATCTCGAGTTCATGTCTAGTTCTTGTGCACATGGCAAGATGGTGGTGACCGCTGAGGCATGAAACACGGAGGGTGGATTACAGAGCGATGACGTTACAAAAAAGGAGACCCAGGTGGTGCTCAGATGACACTCACACTCATCACATTAATGACTAAAGAGCACTCACAATAGTTACTCTGCTTTTGCCTTTGAACTTTTCA
Source organism: Carapus acus (assembly GCA_900312935.1). Taxonomy (NCBI): domain Eukaryota; kingdom Metazoa; phylum Chordata; class Actinopteri; order Ophidiiformes; family Carapidae; genus Carapus; species Carapus acus. Next base: position 39,766 of record OMPJ01000123.1, read on the forward strand.
CTTTTTATCCTTTTGATTTTAATGGCGCTCTGTCCAGCACATTAAGATTCTTGCTAAGGGTCCTCAGGTCTGTGTCTGGTCTGGTCGCTCAATCAGTGGGTGCAGTGAAACTTCAAAGGGAAATATTCAAGGTTACACCACATATGGCTATTGGCAAGATGCTCATTTCCTGTTTGGATCCCTTCTCCTTTGGGTTGAAATCCTGCTCGGGCCTTTCTGTCTACAGCTTGCTGTTTGAATGGATGGAGAGTGAGGACAAGAGTTTACTTCTTTGATACCCACCACCTCAGGCAAACAGCAGACAGAATGCCATTGCAACTTCCTCTGTCTGACCTCTTACTGAACTTTCATACATGGAACATTCAAGAAATCGTTTTGACACTTCAGCGGGCTGAACCTCACGCACACACACATGCACGCACACACACATGCACGCACACATTGAACACACACATCCACAGCTTGTCTACATCAGGGCATGTTTCACTTGTATGTTGGACGCCCACCCGACAAAACAGGTTCCATTCCATCTGAGTTCACGTGGCGGCGTCTATGCCTCACACAGGTAACCATAATCGACTGTATATTGCTCCCTCTCATCCCCTCCAGTGTACATTTTTCATTGAGAAACTGTCGTTCTAGCGTAAAAAATGTTGCCCTTCTCTATCTGTTTTGCATGAATTTGGCTGTGGAGTCGTTACCATCATTAGTGGGTGTACAGAGAATGCTGATCAGGCTCATTCACCCCGCATGGGCCACGAGACTGTCTCCCTCACACCCACAATCTCCCTCCATTTTCAATGAATAGATGTCTGAACACACATTGACATATGCATTATCACAATAATCATAACCGATCACTGCTTCCACACAGGTCAAGTTGTCAAATTGTGTGTAACTGTGTGACTGTGTGTGTGTGTGTGTGTGTGTGTGTGTGTGTGTGTGTGTGTGTGTGTATGCGTGCGCTCGTGCAGGCACGTGCGTGAATAGGCTCATTTGAGATGATTTATGCTGCCTGGCTGCTCTGTAATCCTTTGTCCTTTTTCTCGCCTTTCACACTTGCTGTTGAACTGGCTCCTTTTTAATCTGTCCTGATCTTCTTATCTTTACTCCAGACTCTTGCATCAACTTCTCTTAAGCACCCTCCCTGCTCAACCCGCCACCACCCACACACACACACACATACATAGAGAGACTCACACAACCCTACCTTACACACATACACACCTTCCCAAATTTGGTCCGTGCCTCTCCATTAAGACTGCATCATTGATTTCATCGTGTGTATTTGTGTGTCAGAGAGGGAACACGTGTGGATCTGTGAATTGTGTCCCTAGCATGTGCTGATGAATACATTATCACATGGAGGCACCTATGTGTTTAAACACAGCTCTATCACATTTCAGGAAACACCGCAGTGTAGCAATTAATTGTGAAATTGAACATGTTATTTTCCTTAGGCTGCGACACAGGGAGGGGTCAACCTTTTCAACACAAATCCATGGAGGACAATTTGTACATATTAGCTGTTGTTACCCTTTTCCTCTAAGGAGCGCAGAGGTTCAGGTCAAATCAATGTCCGAGGTCGTAGAAGCCAAACAAGCGTGAGTATCGATCTCTGGGTGAATATTCACTCTTATTGAGGGAGGAAAATTACAGCTCCAAGACTTAAGTGGTGGAAGCTTGAAGATGTAATTTCAGTTTCAAGCCACTGGACAGTGCTGCAATAAGTGGCAAAGTGGAGAAGATTGGTTTGGTAAGCAGGTTTTCGCAGCAACACAGGCTTATCATTCCCATTCAGTCCTTCATAATCAAGCAGCTGCAGGCATTGGCCTGACTGTGTGTGTGTGTGTGTGTGTGTGTGTGTGTGTGTGTGTGTGTGTTTGTGTGTTTGTGTGTGTGTATGTGTGTGCGAGAAGATTTAGACAGCTGCCAATCTGTCCACAATCAGGATTTGCTACGGTCCAGTCCCCCATAGCCGCCAGCTGAAGTGTGCTCATTGACTGGAGTTCCCTGCGTGGTGTGTACAATAAAACACGCAGCAATTCTCTGCTGCACGCGCATCCCAAACACTGGCTGATTCCATGACAGTTTTCATGGAAACTTGATTGTCCAAACTCAGATGAAAAGAGCAAAATTTGGGAACTTTGATGGACACTGTTGCAATGACACATTTGTATTAGGTTTTCAAGTATGAGCTGCATGATGATTTTAGGCAGCGCTCGCAGACCGCCTGAATGATTCTATCAAAAGTTGAGCAAAAATGCATTAATTTATGACATGTTATTAGACCATTTAT
>OMPJ01000133.1:0-16081 GCA_900312935.1 Carapus acus
GGCGGCTGCGGCGCTTTGAAGGCCGCCACACCGAGACGCGCTTAAGACAGCGAGATAATTGTTATTTATGGAAAAGCAGGAGGTCGTCTCCATTCTGAGCCGCGGCTACGAGGACTTGTTTTTCCGCGATACTGCCTTTGTCTCTATCTCCGTGCATTTGTAGCTCCTGTGAGGGATGTCAAAAGGTGTTAAATTTGATCCAGCAAGATCAGAGAGGCTCAGATTTTCTCTCAGGATTAAGGAAGTCAAAAAAAGGATGAAATAAAAACAAGGATGGTGGAGCAAATGTTGATCTGTTTGGTGAGGATTAGCACCAAATGTTTGATTGTATCCCATCCAGGCGAGACTTTGCTCTCCTTCTCCTGAGAGAAGTCCATCCCACAGCTGTCCGATCGGACGCAAAACCCCTAAATGGAACTTTAACTTAAGCAAAATAAAAAATAAATGATAAAAAAAAATATATAAAAAATAAAAAAAAACAAATAAAAAATAAAAAGATAAAGATAAAATCATGCAGCTCACAGTGTTTGAATAAGTAAGTTGACAATTTTCTGCCTCTGCCTGGTCAAAGTCTGCAGACAGGCACAGGATGCCTGCAAAAAATGGACCCAAGCAGAAGTAAGGTGGAACCGGAGTGATCAACGATATTAAGATGCAGGGGTTCTGGCCTTATGGCCACCCTAAGCACCATGTAGAGCCTGTTACTCGCATTAAGCCACGAATCTGCTGCGGTTCTGAACCTCAGGGTCACGACCACGAGGAGACCACATTTGCACTGTATGAAAAATTCATACTCCTTCTCCAAGTTCCCTGAATAAGTCATTGTGTTATTAATCTATGAGTCCAAATCTCATTTTACTTATGAAACGATGGGAATCTTTGGGCCCGGCACAGATATGGCGGAGAGGCCATGTGCCTTATCAGCACCGACCTGGAGGAACCATGAATTCCATATCATTGAGCGCACCTGAATATAAGCCGCACCAGCAACATTTGAGAATAAAATAAACTTTGTACATAAGTTTGCCGCACCTGAGTATAAGCCGCAGGTCTCCATGTTGTAGCATGAGATATTTACACAGAAAGACGGTATATGGATGTTGAGTGGAAGTTGAGACAAGTTTTTTTCAGTCAGTGCGGCATCATCAACACAGCACCAACATAACGATAACATGCCTGGTTAGAAATCAGCTTTTCTGTTCTCTGAAAGCCTTTGTCGTCTCTTTACACTGACTTCATTCTTCCCACTGCACTCCAATGTCTCATCAATGATTCATTGATGCCAAACTTACGCTCAGTTACTCTATTTCCCTTTTTCATGCCCAGATTGCCATCACCTTAAAAGCTGCATCACTTGCATTTCCACCTTTGTTGGCCAAGACCAAGGTTTGTTCGGGATAATCAAAATGATGCAAAATCCACATGTAAACTAGCAGGAGTGTCATCTTTAGCACATGAACTTTCCCTGATGCCTATTTGAATTTTGCGCTTCCCGCTACACCGCCTCCCTGTGGCCATTAGCTGGTAAAAATCTTTAAATAAGCCGCACTGGTGTATAAGCCGCAGGGCTCACAGCGTGAGAAAAAAGTTGCGGCTAATGGTCCAAACTGCACCTTAATCTCTTCCTTGTGCCCACGTTCTCCCCAACGACTCGCTAAACAACAACTTTGGCGCCATTTAACGTCTTTTTTTGTGACGTCAGGCGTCAGACCATTCAAAGGTGTTGAATGGTGCCCATGTTGCCCCCTCGTCCGCGGGCCCTAGCCGCTCTCTGCTCCTCAGCGAGGTTCGACCGTGAAGCCAGCCGCAAACTCGATCCCAGTCTGAACAAAGAGGAGCTACAGCCCGCTCGACAGCGTCTCCGCCCCTGCACAATCCCCTTTAGCGTTAGCATGGGAACGGCTGACGTGCCGCGCTGTTCCTTTGGCGGCGAACGCTATTCAAAGGTTGCAGCTTTGAATGACAAAAGACACGCAGAGCACAAATCAGACCTTTGTACCGCTGTTATTTGTCTGGGAAGCGCAACACGTTCTTTATTTACGTTTTTATTGGACCAGGAATGAAAAAAAGAGAATGCACATTGGAACGTGTCATACACAAACAAGGTTCTATCCATCAGCCTGGGTCGCTTCATCCCCCAATGTCCCCATGTTCTACCAAAAGATACAGAGGGAAGAAATTGTTTCTAAAAGCACCTCTCTTTGAATCACACTTGCTGTTCACCATATTAAAGCTCATTTCAGAGGAAACGTGGAACTTTCTGGTCTTAGTCTGAGTAGAATTAATGAATAACCTCACGGATTGCCGCCTTGTGCGCTGTAGCATTTAAATTCCTCATTTCCCTTTTACTGTCTTTTCCCACCACTGTATGATAATTGTAGTCATTTATGCAACTCCCTCTTAAGAGGTTCTATTATAGTTTCACCTTTTTGAATTCACAGATACTATATTCACTACCCTTGTTAGGTACTTCATCCATATTTTGTTACAAAATGCAAAATCCCACTTACTTTGACTCAAAATCAGACTTTATTGTACTTGCCTGTTCTTACCAGGAAAATGTCTATGATGTGGTCCTTGTTTGGAGGAGAATACGTCTCCACCTCCAACAATAGGACAATGACTTATAAAGAAAACAGAGATATCAGCCTTCTTGGATCTCCAGAAATTGAATTCTACTCTGCTAGTCAGTAGAGACATGTCAAAAATAGTGAGAGAGGCAGAAAACAGCTCAGCTCGCTAGCAAACATCAACAGTTCACAGTAAGTTTCCCTTCACAACCACATTCCTATCAGGCATTGCACCTCAGTGGCACGGAACTATGAGTGACGACATCGACCTCCCCTACGGTCGATCCCTCGCCACGCACCACGCTCACAATCAGTCGAATCGGACGGAGACCTTCGCTCAATCATTTCTGGTATTTCGGACATGGCGTGTGGGCGTTTCCTTTTGCGTCCCTAGGGCGGCCATGTTTGGTATGGGCGGCGCGTGTGTGTGTGAGTGGAGAGAGAGCAGGAGAGGTCACATAGCCCATCGGGATTCCTCACAACCTTTCCTGCGCTGCCACTCCGGCACAGCCTTCATCAATAAAAGCTGATTTCTGCCTCCACAAGCGGCCCCGTTTCCCTCCTCATATTTCCCCCGATCGCTCTGCGGCCCGCTAATCAAACTGCTTGGCTCCACTTCCAGCATTACCAAGCGTCGGCACCACTGATTAGCCACGGCATCGTCATGTCAGGCAGCCTTAAGATGGCTGTAAGTCAGGACGGTGGCGTGACACCGGGCTGAACGACGATGACGACTGCTAGCAAACCGGTTTGGCTGATTTGACGTGGTAAAGACGGGCGTAGCAATAACAAGGCGCTGTCTCTCCCCGACGCCGCACTGTGCGACACCGCGCACCCAAAGCGGTGAAGCCACGTCGCTGCGCATGCAACCGTGAATTCCTAAACGCGAGCTGACGTTCACACACTCGTTAACCGTTTGATTGCTTTGCGTCCGCAGGGAGGAGGAGAGGGAGGCTGATGGAGGAGGGACGCCGAGAGGGTTCGTGTTTGTCTGCGCCTAATGGCGACCAACTACATCCGAGCGCTCAGAGGGCACGCCGTCACGGCTCCTCGAGCACGCCGTCAATCACGGCAGGAGTCAATTTAGTGTTAACGGCGGCCATGTTTGCGCAGGCTAACTCAGCTGTGTCAGCACACATGTGGTCGCCAACGTGCTAAAAAATTATTCTGGCACTTCTGGAACGCGTTTATTCAAATAGGATCGCCGCTGTTATCAACTGTGGCAGTGAAACACTCCCACTCTCTCACACACTCTTACACAAACACACACACACACACACACATACTCTACGGCTCAGACGTTCACAGACCCCATCAGCTTAACTATTGATCAGTACTCAAGCGGAGCCGCTGATTAATCAGGTGGCAGAAAGCAATCGGATCTCTTGACAGATGCACACATTCTCACACACTCTCTCAGTCACACACACACACACACACACACACACATACACACACACACACACACACACACACGCAAGACGAATGCACACAGAGCAGCCATGTGTCAAAGTGGCAGTGTTTCCTCTGTGCTGCTGTTTGTTTTCCACCCCTCTCCTACTTCTGATAGCTACAGAAAAGGGGAGGGAGGAACTTTCATCAGGCAAGATGGCAATCCACGATGGACACACACTTGCACACGAGTGGGTCTGTGTGAGTCGCTGCAGCACATGTTTGCACACTCCAACCGGCAATGTGGGGACACACACTGAATTACAGTTAAGTTTCTAATTGGGGCTTGGTAGGTAGGTATGGTGTGTAGCTAGATAGATAGCTAGATAGGTAGGTAAGGTAGGTAGGTAGGTAATGTAGGTAATGAGTCACTCCGTAACCTTCCTTTAATGTCAAATGACCTTCACAGACGTATTAAACTTTCTTAAACTTGTACTCACTAAATTTCAAACGCAAAGTGAGTGTTAGCGGCTGTAGCATGTTCATTCATTCATCTGGTGCGACTACTTCAAGCGTCTACTGTGCAACACAATTTCTAGAGTTCCCCCAAACCAGACAGCAAAGCAGACAGCAGCAAAGGTGTCCAACAGCTTTGGAAAACTTTGTAAATGTAGACCAAACAAATCAAGATGAGACCCATAAACATGACTACAAGACATATGAAATAATAACAAAAGTATTTATGGTATTTCAAGACAGACAGATAAATAGATGTGGCACGGTCTGCCACATGCTAATGCTAATGTGCTTTGTGTACCCTGGCACATCCTTAGCCTTTAGCGTCTCGCTAATCCAAACAAACACAGATGCTCACAGTCCACGCAGTGTAATACACATGAGGGCCTCATTTGCATGCACATGATTAGTGTTTGTGTGTGTGTGTGTGTGTGTGTCGGAGATGCCCAATACTGTGTGTGTGTCTCACAGACTCTGGGCTCGCAGTGACCTGGGGTGTTGCAAAGCAAATGGTCCCAAAGTGCGATTCATCACTCTGTCTCCACTCTCTGTTTCCCCTCAGGCCATCCCGACCTTTCACTGTGATTCATGCCGCCACATGCCCACGTAAACGCCGGCCGTGCTCGCACACAATACACGCCAGACGCTAACAGGCAGCAATACGCGCAGAGATCTTCTTTAAAGCACGCTACAAACCGCAGACGGCATGTTAAAATGATGAAAATGGATCAGGCGGTCTGCAGAGGCGTTGGGATGTTTCTGATTTGGATAATGTGAGGACCATTTGGGAAACTGAGACAGGGATGAAAAATATACTGGTTTATTGGCCAAGATGTCTCCATTTCCTGGCTGTGTAACAACGCCCATCTATCACCGGCCTGATTGTATTACTTTATGCAGATTTGTATTGTGATGCTAATCTTACGGTTACTTATTCCATTTGCGTTCTGCTGACTGGGCCGTGTCGGTGCCAGCGGTGACGGTTCCTGTTAGCGGCCCGCAGCCCGTTTGGGTAATTGAGCTGCAGAGTGTATAGCAGGGGAGCTCATACTTGGTAAATACTTTCAATTTGGCCAAGTCAAAGATATCTAGCTACCAAGAAAGAAAAAGAAAAAAATATATATCAGTGAATCACTTTATAAATTTTGATCTATGAATTTCAAAAAACTGATTCAGGCTGAATATAATTGACTCATTTATAGACTTTATAAATGTGGGTGCATAAATTTCAAAAAATCATAAATGTTTATGTGAAAAATCATAACACTAAGAATTTGTAATGCATATACATTTTGATATCAGTAAATATAGATTAGAAGATATAAATAGATAATTTGGCATATGAATTCATACTCATACAAATATATGGAGATGGATGGATGCACACACAAACCTACACCTACACCTGTCTCTCTCTTTCTCCCCAGTCAGTCAGACAAATGATGAGCTGTACTCTACTATTTCTGCCTTTTTCAATCTCCAGGTAGGCAAAATAAAGTCTGACTCACACTGACAAGTGCAGCGCAACAATGTCATGATGTGGTTGCTAATCTCCCCTTGTTTGTGCTCTTCTCCCTGTAAATCACTTCTAGAGTTGGACATCAGTGCTGGACCTCTGCGGAACATCAGTCAGGAGTTCCTAAATCTCACCCTCCATTTAATACGAGTTAAGGTGAGACAGCATTGCAGTTCCCGATGCCTCCATATTGCACCTGAATGCATCGCACATACTTGCAGATGTAGCGACAGGCTCAGTGTAGCACACAATGTTTGGTTTGGCACACACCTACCATGGTTTCCATATTCGATTCTTTTTGGCTGTCCTTACAGTCAGTTTAGTGGCAGTACCCACGGTGGCCATTTTTTTATGCAGTGCCATCTGCAAACACCACCTCTACCATCCATGTACTAAGAAACCCTAATTTGCACCCTTGCCGCAAAAGGTGTCGTAGGGACCAAAGACAAAGCGAAAAGAATGAGGCTCTTTGTAAATCAACCCAACACGGAGCCACTCTCTATCAAATAGCATCAATTAAACACAGGCGCTGACTCAGTGGGGTTCGGGGATGGGTGGGGGCTCTGTGTTGGTGAACTAGTTCAGTAAGCAACCTAGATACACAATGGAGAGAAAAGGATTGGAGGGCTGGAGGCAGAGTCCAAAATGAGGAGAGCGGGAGAGACGGGGAGTATGATGGGCAGCAATGGGGGAGTGAGGAGGAGGGATGAAGAAATGGAGCGATGGAGGGAGAGAGGGAGAGGGAGAGAAGGAGACGAGCCATGGGTGCTGGAGACACGGAGAGACTCTCTGGCAAAGAAATCGGCAGAGACGAGAAGAGAGAGCGAGACATGGCAGTGGACAGATGGTCCAAAAGTGACAGAGGCCTTGAGGAGGTAATACAAGCAAAGCGGGGAGAGGAAAGAAACCAGGGCAGGGGCGGAGGGAGTGTCCACCGAAATGAAGAAATGGCGGACAGGCAGAGGATGAGGGACAAGGGACGTGCCTGTCAATTCTCGGCTGCAGCTCCAGCTCGCCTGAGTCGCCGCGGAGTGTCGGCGCGCTGCTCCGTGCAATTTCCTGCCTGTCAACACTGTCAAAAAAGGGAACAGGGGACGTGTTTAAAGAGGATTGATCGCCCACTCTGGTGGAAAAGAACAATGAAAAATGAAGCACCATCGAGCATTGTTCCACTTTGGAATCCATATCAAGATACCTTGATTATATGATGTATGGCACCGTAGACACACTGTAAACTGGGGGTGGGTAAAAACATCGGATGATCGAAATTATCCCCCCCCCGAATCGATATCGACTCAGCAATCCCCCTGAATCGATTCACTTCCTGGCCAGTGGGAGATCAGATGTTTGGACTTTCAATTCCCATATAAATCTGGAACACACAATCGAGACAAAAGTAAGGTAGCGTGTAACTTGTGCCAGGCAGAATTAAAGTGCAAGACAAACACGACAACACGATAAACTTTTGGAACCACTTACTGTAAACCGACACCATGCTGATGCTCCTCAACATCCTGCAGATAAAACTGTTGATCCCAAACAGACCAAACTCCACAAAGCCTTTGCCTGCAAATTGCCGCCAGGCTAGAAAACAACAGAGTCTGTGGCCGTCTTCATTTGCAAAGACCTGCGACCCTCCAGTGTCATAGAAAATCAATGTTTTGAGAAGATGTTACAGACTCTTCAACCACGCTATGCAACATTAAGTGGAAAACATATAATGGTGAAGTTTATCATAATGTGCAACAGTTTTCTATTTGTATACTTCATATGCACACATGAGTTGTTATGATGCTGCCAGCTAATGTTTTATTTTCAGATGTTTTATTGCTCAAAGGTACTGTGAAGTGAATAACATACCACATGTGTTTTTTGGGCATGAAAATAAATAATCATAAATTGCCAACAGGTATAATTATCTGTTCATCTGTTTAAATGACCTGTTGAATTGATAATCGAATCAAAACCTTAAGAATGCTGTAAACAACATATGTCCTTACAGCGTATGGAAATATGTTGTCCACTGGAAACAATCTCAGTGGTACTTTTGCATGTCAGCATGCGTACGGGTGAATACAAATTTCTTCATTATCGCAGTAAAGCGTCTGAGGACACAGGCGGCCCTTTGTTTTGCCGTCAATTGGAGGTGTAGCGGCGACAAATGATGGTGCCCCTGCCTGCGATGATTGACAATTACTTTGGTGGCCGACAGTGTGCTGGAGCTCTGATAAAGAATTGAACCGTGGAGGTTTATTTTGCAGGAGGCTGACAGCGGCAAACACAACTGTAATTAAAGCAAGAGTGGTGAAATCGCCTGTGATCAGGAGAGATAAATCATCTCTGCATTTGTAGTGGCACACTAAATTAAAACGCTACTCTCCCAGCATCTCACGTCAAGTTTGATGTGATTCCAAAGAAATGTCAACCGAACACGCCCAGTCATTCAGTCAGTCATGGTCAATAAACAAGGTATGTGTCCATCTTTGTGGGGGGTCCTGGACCGGACTGGATTGTTGTTCTTGTCCTCAAAGTACCTCCTTCAGGCTTCGCATGATGGATAAATCCCCAGGATTTTCTGCCATTCACTCAGGACTGAGGATGCTTCCTGGGGGATGAGCCAAACATCCTTGAGAACCAACTGAGACCCAGTGCGTCCAGCACCAACAGGCTGCACACGCTCATCCAGCCTGGAAGCGCTAGGCTCTCAGGCCAAAGTGTGAGAGAGGAGGAGGCTGTCCAAGATACAGACCATCTTGGATGAATGTCCCACCCCGTCCATGCATACTGGATGGACAGGGTGGGACAAGATGGCTGAAAAGAGGAGCGTCTTTAGACCTCAGACTGATTCTACCCAAAAAATTGATTTTTTTGCAGGACAGGAAGTTGCTCCCTGCTGGGACCAACAGGTCCAACAAACAGCCCTCGCTTCATTGTCAAAGACTTAATAAGTGGATGAGTCTCTTTATGTGTTCACTCAATTATTCATCCATTCATTTCCTTTCCTCCTTGCCCTGAGATTACCAAAGCGTCACAGTGGACAGATCCTCGTCCCTCCCCAGCTGAGGGGACGATGAAAGAAACATCTAAAACCAACCATGTGTCCCCCTCCCACTTGTCCTTGATGTTATTACAGATTTCCAACGCCAACCTCCGTAAACAGCAGGGCCCAGGCAAATATAGAGGGATTCCTCAGCCCTCGCTAGCTTAGGTAATAACAAGCAGGCGCTGGTGCAGCTGCACATGTTGGGAGACGGACACACCCTCACACACACACAGGAGCTGCGACCACAGGAACCACAGCTGATGATAGGGAGGAGTAGATGGATGGGTGGACTGAAGTCTGTGTGTGTGGCGCCATAGGCTGACAAGACGAAGGAGCAACATTCATGTGAGCGACCGAGAGCGAGCGAGAGTTAATGAAGAAACCCCGCAAGGCTTCTGCTGCGCTTCCAAACAAGCTCTGAACACACTGTCGCCTCCGCGCAGCAAACCTGAGTGTGTGTGTCCTGCGAAGGGGAAACTTCAGGGACACGCCGCATGTCGGAGGGTGGAGAAGACGGAATGAGAGAGCTTCCATATGTAGACCTGGTGATTACAGAGGCAGTTTAGCTATAAACGGACTGCGCTCCGCGTATAATGAGCATGTTCCTGCAGCAAGGATGAAAGGCCCGCGGCCGAGGAGCAAGCGGGGAGGGAAATTATTCACTCTGATGTAGGTTAAGGCTGCTCACTCCTCTTGGCTTTCACCTGTGCTATGTCTTTCATGTTTTCCTCTCCAGCTGAATCTATCTGCACCTCGTCCACCTCTCTAGATTAGAGGGAGTCCCTGAGGTTCGTGGTCCCAGACCTGCGTCCTTTTCCTGGTTACTTCGCTGGCGTTGGTAATGAAAACATTAGGATTGAACTTCAGTCCAAGGGGCAGACACCCTTACTACTTTTAAGAGTGGGTTAAAAACTTTCCTTCTCGATAGAGCGTAGAGTTAGACAAAACAAAGCAGCCAGAATTACGATGCCCAGAGCTTCTCTCTCCTCCTCCTCTTCCTCGCTCGTCTCTCCCTCTCTGCCTCACTTGCATCCATCCCTCACCTGCATCCATGTTTCATGAATGCATGTTACTAATTGGGCTTCTTCCCTGGAGTCCTTGTCTTGTGCTTTATTAACCCGCAGCCCGCAGCTAGAACACGACCAGTGATGACGGACCTCCAAGCATCTGCGTCCTGCTCCTACTGCTGTGCATCTCCACACCTGTCTCTGTCTCTGTCTCTCTGTCTCTCTCCCCTTCCCTCTCTCTTTCAACCCAACGGGTCAAGGCAGTTGGCCGCCCACCTGCAGCCTGGCCTGCCCAAGGTTTCTTCCTTTTAAAGATCGTTTTTCCTCACAACTGTCGCCAATGTTGGGTCTCTGTGTGTTCATCCCATAGACCTTGACTGTTTACATTTTGAGGAGCACTACCTACTCCATTTTGTAAAGCGCCTTGAGATGACTTCTGTCATGATTTGGCGCGATACTAATGAAATGGACTTAACTTGACTTGAAACGTTAAAATGACTGTAGATACCCGTGCGACGGTCGATACCTTTTGCGGATGAATACAGCATCATGCATCGGGAGCCTCAGTAGCCGAGGAAGACAGCATCATCTCCAATCACCGCTTACTACACATAAGTGGACATCATGAAGCGTTCAGAAAGAGGTGAAAGTGAAGCCAGCATTGGCCGTACGCTTGGTTTGGGTTGGTAGTTGACCAACAACTTAAACCGACGGGTTCCGACATCCGTCGAAATTCAATTTTCGTTGCACTGCAGGAACAGAACTGCAATGCAAGTCAGGGACCCCCTGTAGTCTGTCATCTGCTACTTTTTTTCCTCCTGTGTCTGTCAGCACTGTTCCCTGTTGTCTAGGAGGCGCCACACATGTACGCCATCTTTTTTCCCCTCATATCCGGGGAGTCCAATCTGCTGTCTTTAAGTCATGTTTCCACCCCTTTGTGTCCTCACCACTCTGAATTATCTGAAACTTGCCTTGTATCGCCCCTGGCTTCCGTTCTGAGTGAGAGTCAGACTGGAGAGGAGGAAGATATTTCGGATGGCAGCAGGCAGCGTCTTCAGCATGAAAGCAAGGGAACATTCCTGCCTTGATGTTTGACGCACACATACGTACACACTCGGCGCTGGTTAGGAGAGTGTGTGGGCGTGTATACGCCTCCGCTTCCCAGAATAACCTCCAGATGAGGGGCAGGGAAGCAGAGTGGCAGGGTGAGGTTGGTAGCGAGGGCTATAAATGGACGCTAATTGTACGGCTCCCTCAGATTACGTTGGAATCAGGCAGACCTAACGTTCGCGCACACTTGTGTGTTTAAAACACTGCACAATTGTACCCACTCAAACATAGCGGCGGGTGTAAACGGCAATTTTATGCCTCTTACGTACCTCAGCATCGCAGATACCGTTATATGAATATATTCAGTCTCCCTCTGCCTCTAACATCCGCACACTCAGAGGAAAATCCAGTCAAAAAGAAGGATGCATTTTGTATAATCCCTCCCAAAATAGAGTCCTAAGAGCCATTTTCTGTGGCTGCCTCCATCTCTGGAGTATTAAAGCCTGCCTGTGTGAACCCTGAATGTTTGCCTAAGCTCATCAGGAGTTTTAAATGGATGCGCCATCGCTTTGCAGTATGTACACAGCTTGACTCCCCCTCTCACCGCCAACAGTCGTCGATGATGCAGAAATGGCTTGAAATTCTTGTTTCGCGGGCGACGGAAGAGGGAAAGAGAGACGGAGTGTCAGCACTGGATGGAAATGGGAGATAATTACAAGGCTGCTTCCAGTGTGTTAAGATGAGAGGCCAAGCAAAGAGAAGAGGACGACAAATGCTGGGTGGATTTCGCAAAGAGTAGCGGACAGGCTTGTGGGTATCAGAATTTAAAGATCACCGCTTAGGTTTTGGTACTCGTTATGTCAAGGTTTCCGGAGCAGGAACCAAACGCAGAGCCAGGGTGTGTTTAGCCGTGGTGTTTACTTTCAAAGGCCATTGGGACAAACCAAATCCAGACCTCAGCAGGGGCAAAGACTGTCTGACAGGCAGTCAGGCAGGCAGAGAACATGGAAAACCATAGTCCAGAACTGGGTCGGGTTAAAATCAGGCAGACAGGCACACATAGAGTAAGAGAGGAAGATCCATACCTCATGAAAAAACCTGAACCCAGAGTTCGGCATGATCAAGAACAAGTAGGTTGGCATCCAGAACCTATCATGGGCAGAAACAGGCATAAAACATGAGGCAGACGGGCCCCCAGAACCCATCAAGGGCAAAGCGAGACCGACAGACTGGTCCCAACAACTGAAGAAACTTATCCGCTACTCAATCAATCCAAAGGGAGAACAGGTTTTCGCGCTGATTGGAGGTAGAACATGAACGAGGAGCAGCAGTCGCAAAAAAAGTCATGGACGTGGCCTAGGATACCGGCGCCCACCAAACAGTTCAACAAGGCCCAGCAGGAGGCGACAGATCGGCCCTTCCCAGGCGAAGACCTTGTATCAGCTGGTCAGGAGGGAAAACTGCCTGATATTTGCATAAACACACATTATTTCACGATGGATTGAATACTTGACATGATGTTTGGAATGTTATTTCAACATTTGGCCCTTACAAAACTTGACACTGTGGGTTATGAAGAGATCAAATGAGGAGAATCAATGTCACCAACAACAGACGAAGCAGCAGAGACAGAGACAGTGCTGCATTCCCATCTGCTGTTCACCCAGGGTATGGCAGCGAGAGAGAGGAGGAGTACATCAGAAGAGTTTGCTGCAGGTCTGGCTGAGGAGAAGAGTTAAATTCTCACCCACCACAGCTCAGGCCTCACATACAGTTCTTACACAACAGTTTACAGTCCTGTGTAAATATGAGACTGACTTCGTACAAACAGACGCTCTGGGGATGTTTTTCTCTCCTCTCAAATGGTTGCATGTTTGTTACAAGTCTCACTGATATAATTTCCAAACATCTAGCTTGGCCTGGAATGGTGCACTTAGATGTTTCTCCCAAATCAGATCTGTGCTGGATGCCATTCCAGAACACACCAGTCAGACTTCTACCCATCTGAAATGAACGGAAAGGGGAGCTGGCTGCTGATTGTTCCAAAGGCCCTCAGTCTCAGGCGGTGTTTCAGTGTGCTGTAGCACTACTGAGGGTGCGGCTCATAGTGCTGAGACTGGCACTGCAAGTAGCAGTACTGCTCACCAGGCAGCAAAGTGCGGGGCCTCGTGGGGAAAGCTGCAGGTCTGTCCAACATTTCCTCTTTCATTTCCAACCCCAAACTGCTCCCACACCGTGTGACGGGGCCATCTTGAAGTCAGAGCAAAGGGGGCGGATGTTCCCTGAAAACTTTGCTGTGACTTTTATGGGAAATTGGGAATTTTTTTGAATGTGTGAGATGTGTGTTTGTATTTACAGCGGTGTTGAGGGGTGAAATCCATTCACACATCAGCACAACTACTGAACCCCCAGTCCAGTAACACAAAGAGCAACACAGAGCATGGCGGTGTCTGCATTGTGCATCTCTTACTTCCTCACACTATTTGATGAAGTACAGTCAGCACTCACTGTGAGAGCCCCAAGATGATTATTTCAGGAGGACATAATCTGGATTTGTCCCGATCTTCCTCCAAGTGAGCGTTTTCAACGATTAGCCGTAGGTCGTACTGGAGTTTTTTTAGTGCAGGTGTTGTCCTTGCGGTTATTTTGTCCATCGTCTTGGATCTTATCTTAGTGTCATAGTTTGATAGCCTTTTGGTCTCTTTTGTAGTTTCCCATTGATCGTATCGTAGTCTTTCGGTTTGTTTCCCTCGTATCGGGAGTGGTTTTCAGTTTCACCTCCTAGCCTCGTGTTAGAGAGAGTTAAGTCTGTAGCTTGTTTAGTCCGCTATCTTTGTGTTCGAGAGAACGGACAATAAAGCCAATTTGTGATTTAACCTGCGTCCCGCGTCCTTGCCCGGCCGACATGGCGCTCGAACGGACTGGAGACATTGTTTGGTCATTTGGGTATTTATTTTTCATACAAATATTCCAATTGTTGTTGTGTTTATTTCCGTGGAAACCGGGTCCAAGTGGGAGTTGGGGTGTCACCTGCGGCTCTGAGGTCACATGCTGCTCTTGAAGTTATGGGCAGACTGGTTTGGTGACGGGTTTACCAGTCTGCTTACATGCCAGGAAAGCTAACGGCAAGCAGGAGCAGACGCTATGTTTGGTTTACTGCAGGTACATCATTTCGCTCTGAATGTTTATTTCATGAATATTTGAAGGATTCAAATGTACATGTATGAGTATTTTATTTGTAAGCGACCGTCAACCCAGCAACTTTTTTTCAACAAGGCAGATATTTTCAGAGATCAGATTGTTTTTGCTGCATATAAGGGGTTTTGTGGCTCCCGATGATTTTCTATTCAGTGGGAAATGGGTCCAAATGGCTCCTTGATTGTGTGACATTGCTGCCCCATCGGAACTACCAAAACGTTTCATTTTTCCAAGCAATACAAAATCGGACACAAAATTCATTCATTTAGAAAGAAAGGAGTGAAATCAATCAGATTACAGAGTAATTTATTTCATTTTCACACACCAGTCCAGAACCTAACATGTTTGCAGCTCCCTGAGGCCTCAGGCTGAGTCTCAAACAGGAAGTGATGTCAAACTTAGACTTCCAGGTAAGGACAACATGGAGGCCTGTTGTTGAGGTGCTTTGGCCCGACGGTAGCAGACGTGATGAAGGTGTGGCTTCATTAAGCATTTTTGGCACAGACAAAGCGTAAGTTCACATTACAGCTAAGGTCGTTGAATTTGCCTGTGGAGAGACGACAAATGTTGGGCCACAAAGCAACATATGAAGCCTCTGTGGTGTGACAGAGGAAATTTGTCTGTACCATTTGTCTGTAACTCCACACAGTCCTCATTGTTCCAAAAGTCATTTGGTTCATCTTCGTCCCACTCAGCAGTCAAAGCTGCTGCCATCATGGTAGGCAAAGGTACCCTCCTGGAAAGGAAGTATTTTAGAGGGTGTTACTTCGGGAAATGAGTGAATGGACGGGCAAAGGACTGTGGGTTGGGGAGCTGGTAGGCCGAGTCATGCTGTGTTCTGTATGTTCCCCACATCTGCCGCTCAATGTGTCAGTCAAGCCTCACAAAGAGAGAAGAAACAGTAGAGACACTTACGGTGAGAATATCATTGAGTCCAGTCCAGGTGTCTCGAAGTGACTCCATGTAATTGAGCACAAAGTTTACTTCTCCTTCGCTGTGGTAGGAGACCAAATGTGCTCCTATTCGCCCGCAGGATAACTACAGACCGGGAAAAAGGATCGAAGAAGTGTGTGGAAAAGTCGTGATAACAACTGACGTGAAAGCCTGCTGACAGAGCAGTTGGCAACCAAGGAGTTACCTCAGCGAGAGTTCCAGACTTTGATCTGGAAGACACGTGGAAACAGCGATTTCCATAGGAACCCCAGCCAGACGGACAAGCAGCACCTTAGACACAAAACATGGATCAAAATATCCAGATTTTCGATGATGGAGATGCCTCATGTTGATGAACCCAAAAAGATGAAATGACCATGAAACAAATGAAGCAAGACTGACCAACAAAGGACACCTGTGAGCAAAGAGGAGACAAGATCAGTGGGAATAAGACAGAAAATGTCCTCCAAACCTATGAAACAGACTGAAAGACAACTGACAAATACTGAAACCAAGAAAGAAAATAACGTCACTTCTGGAAAGACTGGATAGTTGAAACCACTGGAGTGTACTTGACTCACCATGGCCACACTGAGGAGGATGATGAGATGAAGGAGAGACGCCATCTGTGTGACAGAGACAGAGAGGAACCCACATTACCCAGCTTGGAGTCAGAACAACTGCCAAAATGTGCAGGAACTATAGCAAGAAAGCATCAATTTATAGGGGTGTAACGGTATGAAAAAATCACGGTTCGGTACGTACTCGGTACAGGGGGGTCACGGTTCGGTACATTTTCGGTACAGTATGGGAACAAAATGCAAAACCATTTTCTTCCACAGCGTGTTGTTTATTT